>JAMKCH010020439.1:0-21510 GCA_023653785.1 Ophioderma brevispina | reverse complement strand
GGTCATGTTTATGCATGATGATGATGTAATGATTATTGTTAGGAAGGGGAATCTTACTGTGAGAAGTTAAATAGTACTTGTGACTCTTGAGGTTTCATCCGCACCCGGGCGATTTTACTGGAATGATTGTTTAATCGGGGTCAAACGAGAAGATACTGACACTAAAAGACACCGAGTCAGAATATTGTTTTTAACACTTAACCCGGACTTTAGGTCAATTCTAGCCTAGATTCGCTTCAGCGGTTCCATTGTTTTAGCGCAGTGAAGTTGAATCATTGCTCAAAGCTAGCGAGACATAGCAATTCCGACTGGAGCCTGCTCTAGATTTCTAGCCAGAGTGTCTCGCCTCGAGGCCGTTTTTCAATGAACCTGCAACCCGATATCAGCTCGTCTGCCCACACATGTTTGCCGACGGGAGGTCAGTAATTGCGAATCTTTATCCCTAAAATCCCTGGTGTGTGAGGCACCATGAATTTGCCTAGCACGGGTCCAGGGAAAGGGTTTTAAAAGAGATGCTTTCTTTCCCCCTTAAATCAGGGAAGTTATGCTAATAATACAATAACCTGAAAGAAATTAATTTTCTTCTTTTTCCGCATTACACCTTTAAAATCTTCAATTAGGTGTAATCACAGGAATAACAATATTACAACCCAAGCAATTGAAATGCAGTGAACGCAATGTTTATGTCAAAATTATTCAAAGTTTAGCTGTCATCAAGTGATTTGAGAATGTTACCTATTAACTAAAGAATCAAACTTAGGACCCTGAGGATTTCATGCTGGAGTATATCAATACTGATATTTAGCTCTTTCAGCTCATCTTCAATAAATACGGGTATATTTTTCGAAATAGAAAACCGAAAGTAACAAAAGCTTTAGGCTATAGAAAAGTCAAAAGGTGCTCGTCTGTTGAATCGTACATGGGCTACACTGTATCGAGTTCAAATTTAAAACCAGTTCTTGAAAAATTCGAAAAGAGATTATGCAACTATTTAACGACAACTTTCAGTTTTACAAAACTCTGTGTTAAAGAACGTCCTTTAAGCTATTCTCAAATGAGTCTTTAATAAACCAAACGACTTCCTAAAAATTAAAGCGGTCCTTTACAAATTGAAGGGGTTCCGTAAATCCCGAAAATTGATCTTGAAAAATGCCCTTTTGACTCGAGGAGACAGAATAACGCAATAACCACGGGTGCATTTGGAGCACTCTGACGATAGTAAAACCTGTCACACATTGCACTTTTAATTGACAGTTACAAGTGCTGTTGGAAGAGCATCTCAGTTGAGAAAAATGATTGATAGTAAATCACACAATACGATGAGATTGGTTACCCTACTTTTGGTTCCTTACGGATACATAATCCCCTGAGTATTGCCTAGCAGCAAATTCACCGCTGTTTATCACTGCAGTATTGTATTCAGCTGTTCAGTGCCACCAACAGCTTATCCCTAACGTCCTTAGAGGAAAATCTGACGATTACCGCAAAAAAGTGAGGTAGCATTATTTTTCTTGTTAGACATACGGTATAGGAGCAGATTTTTTCAAAAGTGCATTTAAATGCACTTATGGGACGTTAGGGATAAGCCCTGGAAGCTCAAACCTGGGGAGCAATGGTCTGGCGCGTTTTGAAGAACTCTCGATGTACTTATGCATTAGCGTCATCTGTCGGTCCATTTTCATTCTGACCAATCACAACGCACTTGCTCTATGGGCAAAAATTCGAATGAGAGTGTGAATATATTCATCGAAAACAAGATATTTTGATGTTAATTTGATAATGTAAACATGTATTTTTTGCCCATCCCTGCTCCAGTTTTGGATGGCTGCTCCCTTGGCCTGTTCACTTTCATGCCCCTGGTCGGCAGTCCTTGGTGTGTCATGGCCACCTATTCGTTTAAATTATGTTCTGCACTTTTAAAATGTATATTTTATATATATTATTCTGTGTACATTATTTGTTTGTATGATGTCAATTTTAATGTATTATGTTTGACCCCTGGGCCAAATTGAAGAACAGTGTTGATCACTGAATTTGTTCCCCAGGCAAAATAAGTTTTAATAAATAAATAAATAAAATGTACACACACGTTTTTCGCAACTTATAAACATGTACATATTACTACGTAGACAACCCTACACTGTTAAAAATTTCCGTAAATTAAGAAAACAGATTTTCCGTAAATTAACGGAAAATCTGTTTTTAGAAAACAATAAAAATAAAAAACAAAAAAACCATACAAAATGTTAATTGAGGAGAAAATATTCAAAAATTTCTGGCAGGAATGTTCCGGATTTTTTTTTCGTCCGTAAATTTTAAAGTACGGAAAAATTCTGGTAAATCCACATTTTTGTCCAGAATATGAGACAAAGTTTCTGTAACAATACTGTCAAAGTCCGTAATGACAGAAGTCTGTAAATTTACCTAAAAAGTCGGAAATTCTGCTGCCAGAAATTTCCGTAAATTTACGGAAAAAAAAAAATGTCTAACAGTGTAACAATATCTAACGTAGAAATAAAGCCATTCATTTCTTTTATCAACTTTATCCATTATGTTTTTAGTTACACATACCATTGTAATAATGTTCGTTCACAGACGGGTAATTGCTGAATAGATTTGTTTGTCTTCAATCATGGCATGCAGAGAAGGCAAACACCTGAACATTCAGGGTTATTCTGCAGATGATAGTGTTTTTGGTCTCCCTGCCTGGTTTGTAGTGTAGATTCTAAATGAGGTTCCTACTCCGAAAATTAAGAAAGAATGTTTGAAGGACATCGGAAATTTATTGTCCCCCCAACCTCTGGTAAAATGTGGGGAATTCGACAATGGGGGTAAAGTACTGTGTTTAAAAAAAAAATTCCAACGCAAAACAGAACATCTGTTGTTTCGTGAAGGAAAAATTTAGAAAAATGTCTTAAAGTGCTTAAAAATGTAGGTTCTAATCAACTTTAATTTCTCTAGAGAACACGCATCTAGAAAAGAGAATCGCGATAGCTACGATTTAGAATGATCCCTTAGGGTATGCTAGCTATCTTCAACATTCCGTCAAGTTTCAAATGAAACATTTGCTTTATATCGCTAAATAGTTTTATTTTCACAGCTGTGCGAATAACATTTAATTTATACGATAATGCACTTTTCAGTAATCATTACTTTGTGAGTAACATACATTTGCTCTGACAATATCAGGGTAGCCTATAAATCATTGTAAGAAGCGATTTGCCTCTATATACAAAATTCATTATGCCAAGAGTCAAAGACAGGTTAAGGAGGAAGCAGTACCACTTATACGGATGCCGATATTCTCAATGCGGTGTTTACCTGTCAAATGTTGCACCACAATGACCTTTGTTATGTTTATACATCGGTCGCGTGCATCACATTACTGTCGTATTTCACATTTTTGAGGGTTTTTGTGAAAATTTTCGTCTAATTATTTAGTTCATCGAAGTATTACCATCCACCAAAGTTTCAAAATATGAGGATGCGTAATTTTAATGTTTATTAATTAT
This sequence comes from Ophioderma brevispina, assembly GCA_023653785.1. NCBI lineage: Eukaryota > Metazoa > Echinodermata > Ophiuroidea > Amphilepidida > Ophiodermatidae > Ophioderma > Ophioderma brevispina. Next base: position 17,998 of record JAMKCH010020439.1, on the reverse strand, counting down.
AATTTCTGTTATTTTTTTTTTTTTTTTTTTTTTTAATTTTTTAGTTTTTTGATTTAAAATTGCATTCATTTACACGGTTTGATAAAGCGTTCTATTTTTGCCGATCAAAATACCGATTTCACATACCGATCTATTGACGTATTTCCTCGTGAAGCGTAAACAGCTTTTCACATAGTGATCTATTTTACATTTACATTTGCAAAACTAACGGAGTTTAAATTGGTAGTATTATGCACATTACAATATTTGTGGTTTCAAATCACAGACTTAGAACTTTGTAGCCTAATTAATTAAGATAATATAATGTACTTAAGTTGCTTTATCAGGGTTTAGATTTGATTTTAAAATGTTTTCTTCAAAACAGTAAAGTCAAATGTTTCTTTTATGCTTCGTTTTAACGTATCGAAATGAAATGTCGCGGTAGAATTTTAATTGCGTTTTTCGGAAACGTGTTTGTAAAATACGACACTATGCATGATGTGGGAGACGACATGTATTATGTAAGACCATATATAAGTACAGATCGACAAATATTATGCATCGCTGCATGTAAGGCAGAGTAATAACTGTAAAGGAGTCCTTGCCAGTCTTTCAAAAATACGTAGCTAGCGTATATATTTTAGGAAAGTTGAGATTATCTAAGTAATGTATGAATGAAAAAAATATACAACTACAGTGACAAGAGAAGTGCTTTATAATTAATTTCAACAAATTTGTTGAAACTCCAATGTTGCCCTTTCGATATTGATTATCTCAAACTTCGTGTTGTTATTACATCATTTTCATGTAGACTTCGTTTGTCCCACAGATATTTGATATGAGTATTAAATTCCAACTACTTTCCTAACCAATTAACCCTTATGATGTGATTTTTGGAGAAATGTGAAAGGAAATGTTCTCTGAGTTTGCTTTTGAAGGAAAGACTATGCCTTTTGAATTTCCCCAACTCAAATTTAAGGTGAAAAGAGCAAGAAAAATTACAAAAAGCGTACCTTTTGCCTTACAAATAAGCTAAATCAGATCGCTTTTAAGAAATCATTTACAGCTAAATTATTTTAGTTTATTAAAACAAATCGAATTGCATAAAATTGTAACATATAGAGGAAAAATGCAATGTGCTATTGTTGCCTTAAATCCTTCGCCTAAAAACCGCTATAGATCAACAAATATTATGCATCGCTGCATGTAAGGTAGAATAATAATTGCAAAGGAATCCTTGCCAGTCTTTCAAAAATACGCAGCTAGCGTATATTTTAGGAAAGGTGCAGAAACTTATCCAAGTAAGGTAATGAAAATAATAACAACTGCAGTGACAAGAGAAGTGATATACTTTATTCAAACAAATTTGTTGAAACTCCAATGTTGCCCTTTCGATATTGATATCTCAAACTACGTGTTGTTATTACATCGTCAGTTCATTAGACTTCGTTTTGTCCCTCAGATATTTTGATATGAGTATTAAATTCTAACTCCTATCCTAACCCATTAGCCCTATGATGTGTGATTTATGGAGAACCGTGAAACAATTATTCTCTGAGTTTGCTTTTGAAGGAAAGGCTATGCCTTTGAATTTCTCCAACTCAAATTTAAGGTGAAAAGAGCAAGAAAAAATACAAAAAGCACGCCTTTTGCCCTTAATAATCTAGTGTCTTTTAAGACATATATATCATATGCAGATGAACTACTTTCAAGGATATTTAGTTTATTACAAACAAATCCAATTGCATCAAATTGTAACATGGAGAAAAGTGAAATGTAGTATTAATCCTCCACCTAAAAAAACCATCCTAAGCATCATCACTATAGAGGTCATGAAAGCGCCTGAACAATTTGTGAATGTGTGCAACCATTTAGTTGGCCCTGTTCGCTTCTCCAAAATACAACCGCTTTTCTGGCGTAGTTGTGCTCTGGTTCTGCAATTTTTACTTTACCAAGCTATTCGCACAGGCTTGAATTTGTTTTCAATGATCTTGTCAAATTTCCAATAAAACATTGGCAATATTCCCAGCAGACAAGCTACTACTGCCGTAAAATCACATCAGCGGAGCGTATTACTTTAACCGGCAGCAACCCTGGCGCAAAACCAATAGGCACAGAGCGACCATTGAATGTCTATGGCATCCGTAGCACCAGATACAATTGAAATGAGAACTGAATGGGTATTGTACCTTAGTGGAGGTACCTTATAGGTTAAGATCTTCATTTCATTGCCAGAAGAAAAATGACGAATAGCCTGTGTGGATACAGATAACATCCATTGGCAAATTCAGTACAATACTTCATCTTGCACAAAACAGCATATGGGTGAAACCGTCACGGTTATCTGCAATACATAGATTTTTTTTAAGTGCACATACTTATCTTGGCATTGAGACGATTTTTGACAAGAAAGTGACATGTTATCTATCATATCATATGCGGTGTGTATGTGTGTTATGTATGCGGTTGTCCTTGCTAACTATAAGCGGTTATTTTTACAGCTCGTTGAAAACTCACCGAAAAGACTATGCATGTAAGGTATATAGTATAGGGGAAGTGTATTGTACTCATGGTTAGGAAGTTCTATTATTGCTCATTTAGAAAAGCCCATGCTATTCCGGAGCTATTTTTACCTCATGAACTTTTCGCTAAATAGCATTATGGATTGCATATGGAACATCATTCGCAAATTTGGCAATTTTGTAATATGTAATCTTTGCTGTTTGTAAAAATATCAATATATTTGGTAAGTAATGATTGCGTAATTTCCTAGTTTCTTTGGATTCAGAATCTTGGCAACGTGAAGTGGTTCAATGTATCTAGCGTGTTGGTGATTTCCCTACATGATAAGATTAACAATGTCTTTACACTACGCTACAAGAGTATATATTTGCTGCTCAAAAAATCTGGTATCCAAACCATTCACACAAACACCTTCACTTATTTTAAAATAAATGTTTACATTGTGTGAAAAAATGGAAAAAAATCAATATACTAGTTTTATTGCCTGCTCTCTGGTGGCAGTACATCACTGATAACATTTATTGCGCACCTGGCTATGCTTTTTAGGTGATTTATTTTAAAAGGACGTACTCGGCAACTCCCATACCGTGCATACCATTGCTATTGTTGTTTTCTATAGACAAGTTGAAAGCTATTGATCTGACAGGTGCTGGGTGTTAAATACCGCAACCAAGGATATTATATGGACTGGATATAGAGCGGGAGCAAGGACTTGGGTCAAACATCATCGTTCATGTCCCACTACATCTCAGCTTTGACACATTTGGTAGTTAGTATGGACCCTCTACATCAATGAAAGGTAGTTAGTGGTGTCAAATTGTGGTGTCACTTTATCAATAGGGGCCAATTTAAGTTTACACAGGGGTCAAACTTGAAAATTACTCCAATCATGTTGAAATGTATGCCATATTATCCGTCTCGTCATAAGGATTCTAAAAATGTATAGTTTGTACCATCTATGACCAGTGGAATTTAGAGTTATGGTTAAAAAATGGCTAATAAAAGTTGCAAAAGGTCAATTCCATTTGTACAGGGGGTCAAATCAGAAGTTGCTCTCAATTTGGTAAAAAAATGAAACAAACTGTTCATCAGCTTAATGTGTCAAAATAAGGAATAGTTGGGTAGCATCTGCAATGCTAGTTATCATGCCTCTGTGACAAAATAGGTCATGGGGCAACATAATCCAATTGGCATGACCTTCTTTGACCTTTTATCCGGTAAGTAAACATTTAATATAATCAAAAACATACTCTTCGGGAGTCATCATTTCTCAGGCAATAATTTGCAAGCATTTTTTTAAATATAATCAGAGTAAACTTAATGTTGACCCCTGACAAATTGAGTTTGACCTTTTTTGAACTTTTAGCCATTTTTACCCAATTAATAACTCTAAAACCAATGGTCATAGATGGTACAAAGTATTTACATTTTGGAATCTTGTGACTAGACGGACAATATATGGCATAAATTTTGCAAATGATTGGAGTAATTTAAAAAGTTTGACCCCTGTGTAAATTAAAATTGGCCATATTGAAAAGTGGACACACAACAATTTGACGCCACTAACTACCTGCATTGATGTAGAGGTCATATAACTACTAAAGGTGTCAAAACCTTAGATGTAGGCGGGCATGAACGGAACACCCTAAATAAGGACCCGATGATATTAATGCTCTGCCTCTAAGTAACCCAGTCCTGCATGTGCAGTATCACCTGCAGGGCACTGACATGTGGCTTTTGTGTGCATTTGACAATTAAAATATTGACGTTGCGTGTGTACTGTGGGGTTTTGTTGTAGGGTAAGTAGGTGTCAGTGTGCTTGAGGTGCAATGCTTACGTGAGCTGCTTCAAATGTGACTTGGAACCGAGCCGATAAGTAGCAGGGGTATTCGCGTCTGCATTTTCCAACCTATGGCAAGAATATCTCCTAGGACCCGAAACTTTAGCCCACAGACTCTACCCAGTCCACAGCCCACCAGATATTCTTACCAACGGGTGCAATGGTTTTGGGGTGTAATATAATATAATGGGCTGTTTTGATATTAGAGTGGATCGGTGCGCATGGCACAGAGCGCATAGCTCTGTAGCCAGGCAGCGTATGTCAAGGGTTTATGTTGATAGATTACTTTTGCAGGGGAAGTTTCTGGAGCTTTGTGAGTCTGCCACAGGTAATTTAACCAGACGCATGGATGATTGATGTGAACTTCATATTTTTTCTTATTTATCATGAGATTACAAGATCTTTTGAACAAAGGGTTTAAGAGATATTTTTAATGTCACTGGGACCGAGGACTGCAATAGTAAATGCACGTAGTAAATGCACGTAGTAGTTCTACAAATTACCGTTTGGATAACACAATGCCCAATCGAGCAGATAGTGTCCTTACCCTTCCCTGTCAGAAAATGTCTGTTCTCACATCTTGATCGATGTAGACCCCTTGACAACGGAGATACAGAATTGCTTGCTGCTTTGCCCGTTTTGTAGTTATAAACGGTAACGAGATAAATATTTGGTGTCCACGTGTCAGGGGGTACCAGGTCACGTGTCAGGCTTCAGAGATAGTTTGTCTTCGGGGGCGACCGATATATTAAATCCGACTTGTTAAATCAAGGGTTGTTAAATGACCCTTGCCCAAAAGTGATCTTATTTTTTCCAAAGACACCGTGTATTAGGCTAAACCGTAAAAAATTTACCTTTTCCATACTGCTTCAAAAACCCGACGTTACGATGACGATTAATGGTTGTTTTTTTCCAATGTAGGGATTAGTACGTCCATTTTTACTGAATGGGTCCCACCGAAGCAATAATAATAAACCAATCAATGTCCGTGACGTCATCAATCTTTATTTTTCCAAAAATTGGCTGTTATTACCATAAATAAAATCCTTTTTTTACATTAACATCGATATTGTTCTTTACTAATTAATATTCAATTGTCCCCGATTAATGTGAAAAAAAGATGGGTCCATCAGTCTACCAAAATGAAAAATAGTCAGCGCTAAATACCCTATCCGGTGGGGGGGGGGGACTGAATGAGCAGACGGATCCCGTGTTAGTTTTAGGCTTACAGGCCCACTGCAGCGCGGCGCGGGGGGTTATGCTCCAGTCTTCTAGCGATTTCGCAATTGTGTTTGACGTCCTAAATTGATATAGAGGAAGCGAGTGGAAGAACCTGTACAGCTTTGTTAAATTGACAGACCCGACAGACAATAGGGTGTTGGAATTTCAATTTGAACATCGCTCACCAAAGAGATTGCGTAATGTTGGACCCCGTTGACTCAAACTGTATGTTGCAATCATCGGGGGAGTACCGCCACAAAATGATCTTTATGGTAGCAAATAAACATTATTGTCATTGAGACATCCAATTTCAAATAAGCGGGAGTGGTTTGTTAGTACAGTTTCTGTTCAGTATGAAGATATCTTCTGTGCAGTCACCCCCCCGCCTTAATATAAATCTAGAATCCTTGAGAAAGTCACAAGTGTTACACGATTGTCGCATAATAATTTCACCATAACCTTAAACGCAGGCTCTTTTCCTCACGAAATAATGTCACTTCAAGAGAAATACATGCTTTCGATGAAACGAATAACTTTAGTGTGAAAAACATACGATTTCCCACATTTTCGTCTTCGATCATGAACTCACATCAAGTGTAAGGGCCCCGGAGATTTGCTACTTCTTCGAAGAACTTTTCAAGATTTATACTTCCAAGACATTCGCTACAGCTTACGGTACGTGCATTATTCTTCATGCTCCTTGAATATTGTTTCAGTTTCTTTGCTTTCTCCCCTCGAGATTGCTAAGAGGCATTACTTCTGAAGAGACACGCTGTCACGTAACAGTTAACCGTTCTGTCGATAAACGGTGAATAACTTTTGGCAAATACGCTGGATACATAAATGATCGGTAATGGTGTTGAATTATCGTGTATCTATCCAAAAAAGTAAAACGGGCGTCAAACTTGAATATTGCTATTACTGTCGGTGTCTTTTTAATGGCTATTCATTTCTGTTGAAGCATTTCAAGTATTTTCTATAACTTCATATGACCCATTTTTACTGTGTTAATGAACAACCCTCCTCCCTAAAGAATCATACTGACCAAGTAAACGTAATCTAAATCTATACATTTTTCTGTGAGAGGAAACTCTTCTACGAGGGAAGAATCGTTTTTAAGCAGTCCGTTGATTGACCTCACACAATGACCTTTGGTTTCTTTTGCTTGACCTTAACCATGGATTAAATATCAATTTGTTTCTGTGAGGGAATCGTGGGCTGATTGCAGGAATAGCCATTGAATAACATTTCTCCCATTTGAGTTATCACTAACTTTGCGAAATACACACCCATATCTATTATGCAAAGGATCAGTTCACATAAAAGGTTGTTTAAAGGTTTTAAACAACCAGAGTTGTTGAAGTACCCTGCTTAAACAACTGCTAAATATTTAGACAGTTGTTTAAATAAGGTACATGAACAACACCAGTATTTTAAAAGTTTTAAACCACATTTCAACACGCAGGCACTATGGACAAATATTTCATTTCTTATTAAAACACACGTGATCCCAGTGCATGACATAACGAGCGGGGCACTCAAAGTAGTGGGTCGGGTCACATGTTAAAACATGTTAAAAATCTAATCTTCAAATTTTGCACGTATCTAGACATATATCCCGAAGGTGGACTATTGTTGTTCCTTCGGGATGACAATCGTCTTCTTCAGCACTTAAATTGATGGAGGAATTTGGTCGATCAAAATTGGACTTTGAAAGATTGTATTATTTTGTTATAGCTTTCGTGTGGTACGTTTTCGGTCAAATCCTAATTTCTCTCGCGCTATGCGAGCATTTTAAACAGAAATATATACATTGTTTTGGGCCTTTTTCCATTATGATACGCGCTGCTTTTATTGGTCTAGAAACCCCTGTTATCTCTTGGTTCCTAGACCAAGCGGCGGTTTTCCAAATTTCCCCACTTCAAAGTTTGGCGTGATTATACAGTGTGAGTCAAAAAGAATAGGACCGTGATTGATTATTTTTTATCAAAAAACTAATTGAGCTGGATAAAAAGAGTTTTACATATTCGAAACAAGCATGTTCTTCCGCTCATTAGAAAAAGAACCACCGAAATTCATCATTCCTAACCATTGTTATGCCTGTTTTGCCGAAATAACCCATTTATCCAGCTGTCCACGGAATGCTGAATGCTTTGAATATGTGCGAGTACCTGGGACATTATTTGTTCATTGAAATGTAATTTCTAATGGTACCTGGCAGTCCTTCGGCTTCCTGATGCTTCATGTTTTCGTTTCCTGATGGTTCCATAGTCATTGAATTTCCTGACCATTGCTATAACCTGTTTGCAAGGTGTACGGTTTGCTTCCTGGAACTGCAAGGCAAACTGTCTCTGAACCTCAAAGGGAGAATGCGTCTGCAAGCAAGTTTCAACAATAAAAGTTTGTTCTACATCTGGATATGGAGGGGCCATGATACCTAATACCTTTCCACCAAGATGCCATGTTAGTTTTGAAAATATACTCAGATTTGTTATTTTATTCATTATTGATTTTGTGCAGACCATGCTAATCTGTTTTTGAAACTCGCGGTTTTAAATCTCATTTATTTCAATGACCCAGTCATGTCCCAGGTACTCACACATTCAAGCATTCAGCATTCCGTGGACAGCTGGAAATTGAGTTCTTTCGGCAGAACAGGCATAACAATAGTTAGGAATGATTAATTTCGGTGGTTCTTTTTTTCTAATGAGCGGAAGAACATGCTTGTTTCGAATATGTAAAACTTTTTTTTATCAAGCTCAATTAGTTTTTTGATAAAAAATAATCAATCACGGTCCTATTCTTTTTGACTCACACTGTACCTGCGTGACACCAGGCCTCCTACACATATGAATACCATTGTAGTCATACATCCTCCAGTTATGCGGGAGAAGAATCATTTTCTTCAACATCAGTGTGATCTCAGATGACTTAAACAATTGACACTGCCACATGGATCGCTCATTTATTTTTGACGATATTTTACTAAATCTGTCGCAGAATCATTTGTTTGAATAAAAAAGATGACCTCCTTTAGTCTGGGCTTATTTTGGACATCTTTTTCCTAGACATCCCAAATGATTGTTTTCAAAAGGATCGTTTATAAATAGGGGGATAATTATGTACATTTATACTTTGAGCCATGGGAATACTAATGTAGAAAAATACCCGAAGAAAAATAATTATACATTTTGAATTAGTCACACAAGAATATTCCCCATCACTTTTCCCACACCATTATTTTTTTCACCAAATGTAATCTCCATAGCATCAAGATGTATTTATTCAAGAAGAGAGTGGGTGTCCAAGAGAGATATTTGCACAAGTGGACCCAAAGATAGCTATATATTCTAATTCCTTGCCATGAGTCTTTTTATTGAAACAAAATAACGAGTGTTTGTACTTGTCATCGATGAAATTCGAAACTTTATCTTATTAAACGCTTTTTAAAAATATTATTTTTTGAATCAAATGGGCCATTTTGACGTGTTACCATGTTATCAAAAGAGCAAACGTTAATTATTTTTTTGTAGGGACTTTTTACACGTGTGTTCCCAAGACACTGGGACGCGTAAAGCTTGCATTATGTGTATGTGACTTAACCACTTAAACAATTACCACTACAATTGTTAGTTTGTCCAGGCTTTATAATGATGAAGTAAATCTCCATGTCTCTTAGTATTTTAATTGCAAATTGTAGCGTATGTTCTTTTGTTGTTATCACCTTATCGTTATACATATCTTAATGTAGAGTTAAGGCCATCCGTATTTAAAACAATTCCGATCAATTCAAGTGTAAAGTTAAAGATCTTTTGGATGGTAAGTTTGAGGGGCGTTGTATTGGCGTGCGCTCGCTCGAACGTGCGTATATGTTTGTGTTCGTGTGTTCGTTTGTTGTGTGTGTTTGTGTGGGGGGGTGGGGTGGATGAGTGTTTAGAATTTAAAAAATACTATGTTTTTTTTAATTTTTTATATTTTTTTTTTAAATTTAACCCCTGAGACTTCCTTCATTTTGAGACGCATTCCGATGGTATTACATCAAAACTATAGGCGGTCACCGTCCGTCTTCCTTGCCCAGGCGTACCTTAAAGTACTTGTGTGAAAACGTTTTTTTTTTTTGCAATTACATGAGTTCCCAATTAGTAGCACAGCCGGACATACAAACTTGTTTTAGCGCCAGCCCCAGCTACACCCACAACCCATTTGAAGGTAAATATGACAGTGCTCTCAGAGAATAAAGGCGAGGGGAAAGAGGGGACGAAAAGACAGAGAGACGAGAGAGAGAGACCGACAGCGGACAAACAAACAGACAGAGAGACACACACAGACAGACATACAGACAGAGCGACTAATCCTATTAATTTATAGATAGTAATTTCAATCACCAATTGAAATGTAGCTTTAAGGTTAGACTCATCAGCCAACACCACCATTCCTTTACCATGATAGTTGCTGCCTAAAAAACACAATATAAATTCCCACGTTGGCCAATCGATAGTTAGTGTTAATAATGACATGTAAAAAAAAAAAAAATAAAAAGTACACGGCATTGAACCTCACCTAATAAGAGGAGGTATCGTGTTTCACCCCAATATGAATTATTTCACAATCCAATTTTTCAACTGGTTGCCACATGAATTTATAGAGAAAAGAAGTACCAACATGAAACAGAACTCATCACAGTCTACTTATAAGTACTTTTTGTCACTATAAATTCATGAGATAACCAGCTGCCCAAAAACTGGTATGAGAAGAAATGAATTGTAAGGTTTACTGGAAGAGGGGATTGGAAGTATGAAATGAAACACGTAAAATACCATACCGAACAATTAACTCAAAAATCATTTATCCAACAGTATTCTCCTGGAAGCTTTCCTTGCACAAATTGTTTAAATTGTTTCAAAGATGTCAGAAATTGCTGTACAGGTTTGACACATTTCCGGCCCAGTAGTATGACATTCTCCCAAGGCTAGTAGACGAGGCACGATAAACTGGCTTCTAAACTGTCATGCCAAATTCCCTAGATTCATCAGTATCAGTCATGCCCGAAGGGTCTTGAAGGGGGGAAAACGTAAACAAGTGGCCATGCCCGATGTTTTCCATAGCTACTCTGATTTTAATTGAGGGCATACATTTGCGGTCAAGCACACAGCCACACTTAAGTGTCGAGGTCAGTCATTTAGATTATCATCCAGTATATTGTCTGGACAGACTCTTGAATAGATATTATTGTCTGTATTATTAATAGGAGTGGGCTATACGGAGGGCAAAAATACTTTTTTGGTTATTTTCATTAGGGCTGGGTTTTTGTATTCTATTTAAACCTCTCTCAACATGAAATAATAAAATTTTACTTTTTTTAATGTTGTTTTGTAATTGCTATGTCAAAACTTATCAGGTGCAGGATGTGGAGATGTGGAATTCCTTTCAACGAATATGTTCGTCTGTCCTCCGCGTGTTTGTTTCATCTGGGAGGAAAGTTTCTATGGCCAAATTCGTTGCAAGTCATTTACTCCTGCCAGTTGACAAGAGAGTTCAGCGAGTTGTAGACCTTCCAACAAAGGGGGGGAGAACTTTCCTCCTTTGCTTCCTAAAAAAATCTATGTCTTTATTATAATATGGAGAAAGGTGTCAGACTCGTCCAGAGCTGCACAAAATTTGGTGCCTTTGGAAAAAACAAAGGTTAACATTAACATTCCAGCAGGACTTTACCTTTCTTTGGACCAGTGACATTCACCTTTAATGCACTGATTACCGTATGGACAAATGTTATACAATCAAGTGCAGATCTTCCAGTTTCTCTACGCGTTACAAATAAATCGGCCGGTCCTAGCGAAAAAGGACTTTTGCGCGGATAACGCGAAAACTAGTTGAACTGTACAGCAAGAATTGTGTCGCCAAGATTTATATGTGGACCGATCTACAGAGGACTGGTGGCACCCAACGAACACGTGAACTTTGAAATTAATGAGATGTTGTGTGTTTAATTTGATTTTTAAATAGGTAAGAAATATTATAGATATACCTTTTGTGCATTGCTATATTGTGTTACATTTCATGATTGATCAGAATTCATTTATGATATATTAAAATCATTCTTGAAATTTCACATCTTTGTAAGTCATCTTCTTCCAAATAGTCATTGTGAATTTTGTTTTATGAACCACGGAGGTTACTTTTCTGACCCTGAGTACGTCTCGTAATCTTAAAAGTATAGGTCATAACGTATGAGAGAGATATTGAAAAATCAGGTTAAATAACATAAGCACTGCGCATGCAAGAAAGGCATAAGGGTTGAAAGTGGGAACACTTGACGAGAAAGTAAAGTGAGCAAACAGATATCTGTAGAGTCGAAGAGAATGAGAAGCGAGGGTGAGAAATAAAGATAGAGGAAAGAAAACGGCATAAACAAGTGAATCCGAAATTTGTCATTTTTAAGCCGATGGGGGGGGTTATACTCCACTATCGCTTCATCTCGTGATTGCCGCGAGAAATTTTACATCGCAATATCGCGCGATAAAAGTCATGTTACTCCGAGCGATAAATGTCTTATACATCAGAGGAAGTCGTTGTTTGTTGTATTATTTATTGACAACTCATTTTGCCAACATGCTTTTACGAATATCCTTAAAATTAATCATGCCTGATGTGATCATACTACTCGGGGAATTTTTCGCACTACATAATTGGCCCATTTAATGGTAATTTCATTGGATGAGGAGTTGCTGATTATCGGGCGATAGGGAGATTTTAGAGCCGGTTCAGCTTGGTTTCATGAGGTTCATCGCCCGACCTTGGTTCATAGAACAGCCAATCAGAGAATTTTCGCGGCCGCGATATCGCCGAGAGGTGAACAAAATTCAACTCTCCGCGAAGCCTTAAAATCACCATCGCGCGATAGAAATTCTGTCGCCGAGGCAATAAAAATCGGGGTCAAGTTCCTTGGCAGCCGCGATATCGCGGACGCGAAGTGAGTATACATCGGCTTTAATTCTTTTTCCGCATAAGAGGTCCGCCTGTCTATTACAGAAATGCTGTTCACTACCAGAATGCATTCTTTAAATTATGACAGAAGTGTCGGTAACATAATTGACGGATGGCAAATGAAATGTAAGTTAAATATTTAATGAGCATGGCAAATTACGGTATATAACTGTAAGGAATTGTCAGAATAGACGACCCCTTTATTCGGATTAGATTACTCTCATTAAAATAAAAAAAAATAATGAACGCGTCGAACGAATTCGACTGAAGTAACCCACCCCTTTTAATTAATTAAAAGTGCATTTATAGTTGGTAAAGGACTTTCACTTCTTTAGAAACATTCTTGAGTTGGATTTCTGGAACTTTCTTTAACGGCAAATCCTTTGCCCACTCTGTTCGTTCAATCAATCCTAATAAGTTTTAGAAAAATTTTTTTTGTTTCGGTTATTGTTCGATCCGTGAAATCTCAGTGACTTTTTTTGCAAGTGTAAAAAGACTATAGTCCATCTACTATTGTAGGTCTCATACATCTTGTCTGTAAATCGCGTTTTACCTTGTTTGTATTATATCGCGCGTGGACCTTTTTTTTTGTCAGATAGCGAAGTGAAACCAGAGTGACTGATAAGAGGGCCATTATTGCCACTCAGATTGGCGCACTAGTGCATCGAGAAAAGATCACTAGTGTCCCTTAAAATTTCACGAACTGAATCGCCATCTGTTATGCAAAAGAAAAATAGCTCTTTAATATAAGGCGACACCTCACTCCTATGCTCCTATTTATGAAAACTGCCTATTTGTTATATATAGATGGTGTGTTTTTTTATGAAGTACCATAATCACGCCAAATGAAAAGGATTGGCTTATTATGGTCACGGTGTGCAAAGATTCTTGCGAGAAAAAGAACGTCGACCCTTGTACACTCGGCCCTTCTATGGCAAAACTAACGTAATCTCAAAAATTAAATTTCAGGGGTTCACGAAGACCCCCTTCTACCCACTACTAATTACTAAAAATACATTCAACCAATCGGTGTTTCCCCGATATTGTGAGCCATTGTATATTGCCAAGAGCAGTTGAAAAATTTCAGGTGTTTGAGTCACAAATTCTCAGTCCTCTTTCACAATAACTAACCAGTGTTACAACATTATAATAGAGTCGTTGACACTTAGTTTTTTTAAAACGCCGTAAATTTACAAAATTGAAGTTAAACACTAAGTTTACAGATTTTGTTTGGTTCTGCACAAAGTCCTGAACACTAAAAAAACTTTTTCATGATTTTTTTTTTTTTCGGTCTTTTCTTCCTTTTCGATAATGATCAATATCAGATTCTAGAATCCTGGTGAATCACAAGTGTTTCATCACGGTATAGTCGCAAATATAATTTCACCATAAAACCTTACACGCAGGCTCTTGAAATGAATAATGTCACTATTCAAGAGAACACATGCTTTCAAATCCCCTAAATGCAACTACGGAGAAAACAAATAAGTTAGTGTGCAAAACATAACGTTTTCTCATCTTTTCGTATTTGATCTGAACTCACACAGTTAAGGGCCCCCCCGGAGATTTGCTACTACTCTTCATGAACTTTTTCAAGATTTATCTTTCAAGATATTCGCTGCAGTTAAGGTAGGTAATTATTCTCCTGATATTGTGTTCATTCTCTATCTCCCCTCAAGATTGCTAAGAGGCCATACCTTCTGAAGACACGCCCGCTGTCACGTAACGTTTACCATACTGTCGATAACGGGTGTTAATGAAAAACCCTTCTCCGACAATCAGACGTCCTCCCTCTCTAAAGAATCATATTACCAGTAACGTAATCTAAATTCTATACATTTTTCTGTGAGAGGAAACTCTTCTACGAGGGAAGAATCGTTTTTTTTTAAGCATTGTCCGTTGATTGACCTCACACAAGGACCGTGGGTCTTTTGCTAAACCTTTAGAAGTTTAATTAAATAATATTAATTTGTTTCTGTAGGGGAAGCATTATTGATTGCAGAAATATAGCCTTTGAATAACATTTTGGTCCCCATTTGAGTTATCACTATTTTGCAAAGGCTGAGTTCACATAAAAGTTGTTTGAAGGTTTTTAAAACAACCGAGTTGTTGAAGTAACTTTCTAAACAACTGCTAAATATTTTAGACAGTTTTTGAAGATAAGGTACTTGTACAACACCATATTTTTACAAGTTTTTAAACCACCTTTCAACACTCAGGCACTAGGCCAAATATTTATTTTTTTCATAAAACACACGTTGATCCATGCATGACATAACGAGCGGGCACCGTCAAAAGTAGGGTTGCGGGTCACATGTAAAACATGTTAAAAATCTAATCTTCAAATTTTGCACGTATCTAGACATATATCCCGAAGGTGGACTATTGTTGTTCCTCGGATGACATCGTCTTCTTCAGCCCGCTTACATTATGGAGAATTTGGTCGATCAAATTGGACTTTGGAAAAGATTGTAATTATTTTGTTATAGCTTTCGTGTGGTACGTTTTCGGTCAAACCTAATTTCTCCTCGCGCTATGCGAGCACTTTTACACAAAATTATATACAATTTTTTTTTGGGGCCTTTTTTCCATATGATACGCTCTGCTTTTTATTGGTCTAGAAACCCCTGTTATCTCTTCCTAAATCCTAGACCAAGCGGCGGGTTTTTCCAATTTCCCCACTTCAAAGTTTGGCGTTATTATACCGTGTGAGTCAAAAAGAATAGGACGTGATTGATTATTTTTTAATCAAAAATAATGAGCTGGAAAAAAGAGTTTTACATATTCGAAAAGCTGTTCTTCCGCTCATTAGAAAAAGAACCACCACCGAAATTCATCATTCCTAAACATTGTTATGCCTGTTTTGCCAAATAACCCATTTGATCCAGCTGTCCACGGAATGCTGAATGCTTTGAATATGTGCGAGTACCTGGGACAGTTATTTGGTTCATTGAAAGTAATTCTAATGGTATCCTGGCAGTCCTTCGCTTCCTGATGCTCATGTTTTCGTTTCCTCGATGGTTCCATAGTCATTGAATTCCTGACCATTGCTATAACCTTTTTGCAAGGTGTACGGTTCGTTTGCTGAAAAACGCAATGCAAACTGTCCTCTGAAAACTCACGGGAAAATGCGTCGCAACAAAGTTTCAACAATACAGTTTGTTCTACAATCTGGATATGGAGGAGCCATGATACCTACTACCTTTCCACCAATATGCCATGTTAGTTTTTACATATCTCAGATTTGTTATTTTATTCATTATTGATTTTGTGCTGACCATGCTAATCTGTTTTTTGAAACTCGCGGGTTTAAATCTCATCTCATTGTTATTTCAATGACCCAGCCATTTCCCAGGTACTCACACATTCAAGCATTCAGCATTCCTTGGACAGCTGGAATTAAGTTCTTTCGGCAGAACAGGCAATCACAATAGTTAGGAGTGATGAATTTCGGTGGTTTCTTTTTTTTCTAATGAGCGGAAGAACATGCTTTTTTTCGAATATGTAAAACTTTTTTTATCAAGCTCAATTATTTTTTTGATAAAAAATAATCAATCACGGTCCTATTCTTTTACTCACACGTACCTTCGTGACACAGGCCTACTACTCAACATTGAATACCATTGAGTCATACATCCTCCAGTTATGCGGGAGAAAACCATTTTCTTTGAATAATCAGTGTGTAATCAGGTGCTTACAATTGACACCGCCACATGGATCGCTCATTGTATTTTGACGATATTTTAAACTAATCTGTCGCAGAATCATTTGTTTGAATAAAAAGATGACCTCCTTTAGTCTGGCTTCTTTGGACTCTTTTTCCTTTCCTAGACATCCCCAAATTATTGCTTTCAAAGGATCGTTTTATTAAATAAATAGGGGGATAATTATGTACATTTATACGTTGAGCCATGGTACTAACTAATGGAATAAAACCTAGAAAAATATTATTACATTTTGAATTAGTTATACAAGATATTCCCATCACTTTTCCCACACCCATTATTTTTTTCCCAAATGTCATCTCATAGCATCAGATGTATGTATTCAAGAAGAGATGTGTGTCCAAAGAGCGATTTTGCACAAGTGGACCCAAAGATAGCTATATATTCTAATTCCTTGCCATGAGTCTTTTTATGAAACAAGATAACGAGTGTACTTGTCAATCGATGAAGTCGAACCTTTACTTATCAATTATCAACGCTTTTGGAAAAATAATATTTGTGAAAATCAAATGGGCCATTTTGAAGTGTTACCATGTTTATCCGAAGATCAAAATGTTTCTTATGTTTTGGAGGGCTGTCTACCACTTGTTTCCTGAAGAAACTGGGACGCGTAAAGCTTGCATTCTTGTGTTGTTTAACTTAACAACTTAACCAATTAACCCACTATTATCGTTCAGTTTGTCCAGGCGTTATAATGATTAAGTAAACTCCATACTCAGTATTTTAATTGCAATGGTAGTCGTATGTTTTCTTTTGTTTTTATCGGCCTTAACCCCTTATCTTGATACATACTCTTAAATTGTAGAGTAAGGCCATCCGTAAAACACTTAACCGCTCAATTTCAAGTTTAAAGTTAGATCTGATTTGATTAACTTTTTGAGGGGCGTGTATTGCGTGCGCTCGCTCGACGTGCGTATATGTTTGTGTTCGTTGTTCGTTTTGTGTGTGGGGGGGTAGGGTGGATGAGTGTTTAGAATGTAAAAATACTAGTTTATTGCAATATATTAAAAAAAAACATTTAACCCTGAGCACTTCCTGCCTTTGATACACAACAGCATTCCGATTGGCTAAGTGCATCAACGTATAGGCGGTCAATACCCGTTCCGTCTTTCCTTGCCCAGGCGTACCTTTTTAAAGTACTTGTTTTGAAAACCGTTTTTTTTTTGTTCTCATTACTGAATTTCCCAATTAGTACACAGCCGGACATACAAACTGTTTTAGCGCAGCCCCGCTAACACCCACCAACCACCTTTGCATGTTAATTGCCCAGTTATCTCCGAGAAGAAAGGGCGGAAGAGGGCGGAAAGACAAGAGGGAGAGAGAGAGACAGACAGACAGAGAGACACACACAGAACAACTACAGACAGAGAGATTAGCTAGTATATTATATATATTAATATTTTTCAAAACATTTGAATATGAGCTTTAAAGGTGTACGATAGATTCAAATAACATGTGTCCCAAAAATGTGAAAATTCTGATTTTGCACTGGTGTAAAGCTTTAATCAAAAACATCACCATAATGTAATGATTAAGCTTAGAACTATTTCTTTGGTACAAAAATTGTGAAATTTCCTATTTTTGTATAGAAGCAAAGACGAAAATTCACCTAATTTTTTTCTATTGAAATATAAGCATGTTAAAAATCACCTTCTTTTTTTCACTTTTAAGATAATACTCTAACCAAAATCAATGTAAAGGAATTATTTGCCGTGTCAATCTTGAA
>JAMKCH010020438.1:0-24637 GCA_023653785.1 Ophioderma brevispina | reverse complement strand
TCATCCAAGTCCATTTTTTGACACTGTGGTTGGACTTGTTGAGGGAAAGACCCCTCTAAGTGGGTAGTGTAACACGCCGTTACTTTTCAAGAAACTTATGTTTTTTTTCCACTAATAAAGTCGGGATCCAACTTTAATCTCTAACTGTCGGTAAGGCATCCTTTCAAGCCTGTTTTAAAATGCTACATGTCTGTTTTGCACAAAGAACAGTATGTAAGATGTTGATATGACTAACGATAGCATTTTAGAGACAACATGGGCATTTGAAATTTGTAAAAAAATGATGATTGTGGTTGTTAAGTAAAATAGGCTCAAAAGGCTGTCTTCATACATTGATTAAAATGCATGCAGTATGGAATGAGTGAAAACTTAAACACTAAGTGCCACGGGGGGGGGGGGTTCCTAGTACCAAACATTTGATTTTGCGATTTCTCGGGTACGCATCAATTTTTCAAGTAGTTTTTGCTAATGTCTGATGTATGAATACGCTCTCCGCATACAAAAAAATTGTAAATCGCCCACGGCTTCATTAGAATCATTAGGTTGGGTCCCTAGGAACCCCCCCCATCCCCCTTGGGGCACTCACGGAAGTGAAAAAAATCAAGATATTTTACTAATTAAAAATTAAAGTGTAATTAAATTGGGGATTTTATGGCGTAGCATCTACTTAGGAGTAATTAATTAGTAATGAATAATACTTAAATCAAATAAACCTTCTTATATGCTGATAGCATCAATTTTAATTTTGTCATGCCGTCTCTTAACTGTGTAAGTCTTGGAAAAATCAGGACGATTTGAAGTTTCTGAGAAAAATACAAGATGTATAAATGTGGCATATTTTGCAATGATTATATTTAATTGGTTATCTAGAGTAGATATGAATGAATTATTTTGGTTCAAACCGCTTATGGAGGTATGAGGATGTTTAAATGTTCGACCACTTGTTTCGAAGAGTGACAATTTCAAGGCCGTAGGGCATAGGTCAAAGGTCGGATTTCATTTTTATGTGGTATGTTGTTCTTACGTGACCCCAATTTATTGTGTAGTGTAACATCAAAACTCCCACGGGAAAGTGGTATCTGGGTTGGGTCCTAGGAAACCCCCCCCCCCCCCCTTGGGCACTACGGAAGTTTTTTAGCTTGGGCACTTAAGTGTTACAGAAAGGTTTTAGGAGCCTATGGAAACAAAAACATTTTCAAGTTATCTGTTTCACAGCGAATCAAATTGACTAATGGGCCGAACCGTGATAAAATATTTGTTTTGATTTCAACAACAATTGATGATTATTACAGTTTTTTAAAAAATAATTTTCAGTACATGCATACGTGTCCATTACATTTTAGAAGCTTGATTGTAAAAGAAAAATATTGACATCAAACCTGACTGGATTTTATCTGTTGACAGTGGTGACAACATCGTTATCCCGAAACGTGTTTTCTGTTTTGTTCATTGGCATTATAATCATCACCTTTTCAATTTTTTATTGTAATGGAAACATAAATAACATTAATCCCTCTTCCCCCGCATTCGTAATCTATGATGTTAAATTCCTCACTTATCGTTAATAATATGAAATGGTGAACAACGGTATCTGACATGTATTTCACGTTAAAAAAACATGGTGCAGAATAAACTAAATCCTGGGTCCACATGTGCCCCCCCCCCCCTTATGAATTAAATGTTTAAATAAGTATTCGTTGCAAGTGAATCAATAGTCCCACTTGTCTTATTTAAGGCAATTGTGATATTTTGTGCCTTAAGTTACAATGAAATATTTCTTTTTGGAAAAAGGGCCAAATATCAACAGAACACATACATCCATTAAGGTTAACAATGCCCTCCTACGCCTGAGTATAATAAGAAACCATGGTTGGGGCCTTTCCTTTGCCCACATAGCCTGTAGTATGAGAGATCTTCCAAGTCTAAATATTTCTACTCTTTTGTAGGCTTCACACACTTAATTGACGATGAAATAACGCTATCAGTAAAAATTATAACTGGGATACGTTGTTCACATTGAGACAGGTTTACACACAAATAAGTACATAATGGTCTGCTATGTATATTTGAGTTGTGGTTCGTGAACTTATCGATCTATTATCTTCAACATATTGACTTAAGAAAAAAACAATTGTCATATTTTAAAGCGATTTGAATCAGCCTAATTTTTAATTATCTGGGGGGAGTTGGCTTGACAGCCGTTTTTTGTAGAAGCATTCCAAATACGTGGTTTAAGTAAGCGTATGCGCAAATACAATCACTATAAAGCTCAGGTCACACAGCCGATTTTTTTTTTTTGCTAGAAAACACTTCCCGAGACTGCTCCCGAAACTGGTGCCGATTGGCCAATCTTCGAAAATCGTGAGCAGGTTTTCTTTTTCATGCTAGTTCTGAATGTCTGGGCCGTTTCTCTGTTCTGGTCTGTACAGTCGTCTGTAATCTTGCCCATTATTTGCTAGAAAACCCACCCTTCCAGACTGCTCAAGACTGTGGCCCGATTGGCCATTTTTTCGAAAATCGTGAGTAATTTTCCTTTTTTCAGGTGGAGTTTTAATCCATCTGGGACCGTCCCTATACAGTCTCTGCAGTCTTGTGGTGGTCGGGAGCACGTGACATTTGAAAAAAAACCCGCCACGATTTTTTCTGGCAGCTTAAAAAAATCGTGCCGGTTTTTGGGAATCGGGAAGGTCGGCCTTGAACACATGAGCGGTTGGAACGGAGCCGATGAGTTGGTGCGCATCATGATGGTTGTGTGGCACTTGGAAAACAAAGTGGGTCGGCAATGAGTCTGCTCCAATCGGGAGAGAAAACTCCTCGACTCGGCGACTCAGAAGATAAGTCACCGACGTGCAGTCTTGACAGCAACTAAGTGCTGTCTTTTAGGTCCTGCTACGACTGAGTGATTGAGAACTGAACAAGCGACATGCTTGATGCCTACTGCTCGGCGATTGAGCATCTCTTGTCTTGTAATTTGAACGAGACTGCAGCCGATTTTGGAAGAAATGTGGTCTTTGTACGTTTGGGAAGAGGTGGGATCTCGTTCTCGGGTTTTGTCTTCATCATGTTACGGGACATTTCTTGCGTCAACAAACTCGGGTGACAATCGCGAGCAGTCTTGACAAGGACATGTCACAACTTGTGTGCCGTCGTTTCAAGGTCGGCCGACAAATCGGGGACTGAACAAATGGCGTCGCTAATTAAACATGCTGGATCTTATTGATTCCATGATGCTGTTGCCTACTGCCTCGCGTTTCAAAGCATTCCCTTGTCCGTTGACGACGGGATCTCGCATACTAATCTCCCTGGTCGGGATAAATTTGTAAATGTGCAGTTTGAACAAGACTTACCGATTTTGAAAAAAAATGCGGTCTTGTGGTCGTCGGGAAGTGGTTGGGTCGGGAGCTGTCTTTGTGTGACTATACCTTTTAAAGTGAAAAACAACAAATAGCAGCCTCTACCGTTAGCTGAAAAATACGATCCGCACAAATACGCCACTATGTGACACGGACAAATCCCTATCATGCAGATACGATGCTATGAGCTTGCGCAGAGCATATTTTGTCGACATTACGTCGTTATGCGGAAAATTTAACCTGGGCCATTGTCTGTAACAAAACTCCCGAAAAAGGGGGGGTGTAAATTTGGTTACAAAGGATAGCTTAGAGTTTCATTCTTTCCATTGGTATCAAAATAAGTACCAATCCCCATTATGCGTCACTATGACGTCATATGCTGAGTAAAATATGAAAAGTTTACTGAAATATAGGGTGGAAAAATTGATATTCGCAATTTTAGGGACTCAAAAAACATATTATAGCACCAAAGCTCTCATTATATAAAGCTTGTCATTTCCCATCAACTGAAGTCAAAAACAGCATGAAAATCGGATTTCCTAACTTTTTTGGCGAAAAATGGAATTTTCCCCTATTCCAACACTGGTGTCTATGGAAATTGACAGTTTGCTGACATGCGAAATTTATTTATGTAACTACGGACGGAATGCGAGACATGTTGGTACTCATTTTGTATCAAGGGAAAGAGGGGGACCATAGCGATCTATTGGTACCAAAATCTGTCTGTGATATCTTGTTTGGGCCTAGGCATGTTGGTACTTCTATCCCAACTCCCACCCCTCCATTCACTTGGATCACCCTGTATCTACCTATACCCCGGTAGTGTTTGGTTTTGGATGAAAAGGAGCGGAAATGTTAAATGACAATTTGCATAAAATAATTTTGGCACCAAACAAGGGGCTTTTTAAGCATGACGGGAAAATCTGAAGGTAGACGAGTGTTACAGATGGGACTACTATACTAGCGGATATGAGCATCTGTTCACTGTGTGTTAAATATTTACGTTACGTGTGTCTCGGCTAGTGTATAATTAACTTTGGCTTAAACTGTACTTCAGTTTATGTTACACTTCATAAATTGGTGCCTACTTATTGCGAACTACCACAATGGCCAAAAGTATTGCAGAAAAAAGATTTCATAATCACAAAATGATTTCAATGTAAATCGGTTCTACACGTATGGCGCATTCAATGCCAAGTTGTGTTTTTGAAACAGAAGTTATCCCCAGAATCCTAGAGTACGAAAAATATTTTGATTTGATTGACATGTTCCTAAATTTGGCGGATTAAAAGAGCTGGCAATAGATTAGCTTGCGATTGTCCACCCTAGAAAGAATAAAGACACAGGAATGTACAATGACTCCAAAATAGCCACCTTAATGAATTGCTGGAGTTACTCTAAATGTTTTCCGGGATCGCGGGAGAAAAGCGCAGTGGATTGGTGACGGGAAATGAGATAACGTTAATGGAAGATGAGAGCCAGTCCATCGGAGTTGGACTCGGGAAATTGAATGGCAAGAAAGTGGTCACTTGGTAACTTGAAAAGAACTTTTAATTCACACCGATGACATTACACTGTTTGTAGTGGAATGTGAATAAGTATTCAGACATGATTTGCGCAAACCACGTGATTATCATTCAAATTGTAATGTGGATGTATCAAAATTTTCCGCTTTTTTTAAAGACCACTGTCTTCCATTGACGTTATTCATTTCGGCTTCACACAAGCACTGTACTTTTCTCCCGTTAACATTTAGAGTAAATCATGACAAACCCGTACAATTCAATTAGCGGATATTTGGGAGTCATTTTGTGTCGTTCCTGTGGCTGTATTGCTTCTTGGGTGCAATCGGCAAGTTATCAATCGCCAGCTCTTTTAATCCGCCACATTTAGGGAATATGGCATTCAAATCAAAATGTTTTTCGCACTCCAGGATTCTTGGGAGTAACATTTGTTTGAAAAACACAACTTTGACATTCAATGCGTCATGTGTGGTTAAGAACCGCTGGTACACTTTGAAATCATTTTGTGATTATGATTTTTTTCTGCATGTTGCAATACTTTTGTACAGTGTGTGTATATTCCTTATGCTGTTTTACCAATTTATTTCCCTATGTAACACAGGAATATCAATAAATCGAAACTATAAATTAGCATTTTACTATTCCAAAATGACAAATTTGTTCAAGGTTGCCGAATTTAGAAACATGTACACCTATCTTTGTCCTCAAGCTAGTCCTACAGAGTTGATGATAAAAGTTTATTATTTATTTTCTCGGATGTATTTTCAGTGCAGTTTTGGCACTAAGTTTGAGAAATTAAATTGTGTTTTCCATGACAATGTTAATTTTCTTTTTGTAAAACTCAGGTCGAGGCACACGTCAACGGTGTATTTGTGTGTGCTTCCTACCTCTCTGTAGGTAGGAGACCTATATTCATCCCAGTTCAAGGTTTTGCAAATACGTCATAATTAGTTTATCAATATTTTACTAATTAAGCTACTTTGATGTTCGGGACCGCTGTGGCAGGAGATATAGTCCTCAGGTCTCAGTCCGTCAACAATGGTGAACAATAGGGCAATCGATTTCAGTTCACTCTTCACGCAACATTAGTTTCAAGCTTTATTCCGTTGTAGTCTATGGAGCCCCGATTTTGGTTCCTGCCGGACCATTGTGATTCTTGGAGATTTTGGCCCGAAATCATGCTCCACGAGCATATATTTTCAACTCGTCTCATAGGGGCGCTATTCATTATTATGTGTGCGCTTTATTCCGTTAATGTTTATATTGAAGTATTACAAAAGAACGACTTCCTGCCGGCTAGGAATGCGTGACGTGTGTCTGTGGGCGCTCGTCTTGTTATCTAAAGGTCGTGGGTTCGAATCCCACTCCAGAAACAAAATTTAGTTTATGATTTTATTTGTATTTTAAAGTTGGAGATTGCAATGATAAAAACATCAGAGTTGTGGATTGAAGTAGAAAAATATTGAATAGCTGCCTTATGAGATAATAAGACTGGTCATGGTCCTGGAGCATGATTTCGGGCCAGAATCTCCGACGTGCGACCATTGTCTCCTTTCACACCGGTGTCATATAAAACGGTGTCCGTGTGACTGAGTGTCCTACCACCCATCTGTCTATTGTGTTCTCATTGAGTGCTGTATGCATCATTTGTTTTAGCACTGTACCCAAATGGCCTCGTCTACAAGGTCACGGTTTATTCCGTACATGTTGCTATGGTAGCTAGGACACTCTCATATGGGGGATACTCAGTTTCTTTACACCGATGTTGAAGTAATAATAGTCCGGCATACTCACAGTTCGGCTACAACGGTAAAGAATAGAGCACTCAATTCAGTTGACTCTTCAGGCAACATTAGTTTCACGCTTTATTCCGTTATTGGTCCCAGAGATAGAGGCGTTTTATTTATCCGAATTTACCAAGTGTCTTGTTATGATATCTGTATAGGTCATCCCTTGGGACATCCAAAACACAAAGTCTTAAGCTCAGTGAGTGGTGGACCGTGACGTCAGAGGTCAATGACCTCTAAATTTGCATGATCTTCACCAAAATCGGTACTTTTAGCGCTAGAGGTCACAGACTAAACTCAATTTGGGCAAGTTTGGTATCATATTAAAGCTAATAAAATTATCTATTTAGTGATAGCTAACATATTGAATTTATTGAAAGAATAAGTTGGTACTGCGCCAAAAAAGATGTATTTTTTACGACTTTTTTCAATTTTTGGCATCAACTTTGTACCAATATGGTACATATGTACAATGAAGATGTCAATATTGCTCCTCCATATTTTGCAGAAATTAGCGTCTATATATGTGTCAATAGGCCTAATATCCGGAAGATCGATTATTTGCTTTGTTTATTTTTTTAGTTACGACATTTTAAAGTATGTTCACCATATGTCTTCTATTTTCGCCCTTTATTTCTGGTGTGGTTGCTTATAGACCCCAAGGGAGTAAATACTGATAGAATTTTGGCAAATTTGGTATCACATTAAGGCTAATACAACTATCTATTCAGATACAGGTAAAACGGTTTAATTCTGGAATGTGTAAATGTGCCCAAAATTACTATGGTGCATCTTCTGGATGCTGCCATAAATTGCTCATAATTCGCCATCATGTCATGGACGAACCCCACCTTTGGATGTGAAGGCAGCAGTATAATCGTGCTCAGTAAACACACGAGATTCATTTTGCCCTAATTCCTAGATCCTTGGTTAAACTGGGAATGGAAAAATCAATAGTACGCCCTGTAATGGCAGATGCCGTTCCAACAATATCCACAATGAGGCATCAAGTCTCATATCAAAAGAAAGGTAGATGTAACATGTCCAAGAGTTGAAACAGATGCATCTGAGTACTATTTCTGAAAAGCACTGCTAGAAACATGAGTCTTAAACAAAGCTAAGAGTAATCAGTGATTGAAATTCTTTGTCTGCTGTTTTTTGCCTTTCTAGGTTTGATGGGTTTATAATAATAATAATAATAATAATAATAATAATAATAATTGAATTCTTATAACGCGCAACAAATCCACCAAGGTGCTCAGGGCACCGCTTTGGAGCGCCTTAGGCTGCTCAGCTACAACACAACGAGTAAATCCAGAACGACAAGGAGGAAACCGAAGTTCCCGGAGAAATCCTGCGAGGACGGGTACGTATCGGCACCAAATTCACGAATACTCCACAGGTATTCGAACACGGGCCGCATTGGTGAAAGGTGAGTGGATAGTCCACTACACCAGCTCGCCCTCCCAAACAGGTATAGTCAGTGACTGCGGGAGGTTGTAAATATGGAATAATATTTGCATTTTCGTCCTGATTTTTAAAAGGATACCAACTTTGACCTACATTTGGTCCCATTAGCACCTATTGAAACAGATTACTATACAGGACGATTGGGGTAATTTTGATACGATATGATAATGAGTGGAACTTCTTTGTTTTCTTCTTCAGAACTTATAATGCCTCCACATTTCATGTTTTGAAGCTTTATCTGTCTTTAACAATGATGCAGCTTCAAGACAAACTGATATTTGCATTCACAAACAGTGCACATCATGGATTACTTGCTCCCATTTACATGCTGCTATTGTAGACTATCTATTGGTATCTAGGCATCACAAATTATGAAGAAGAAACAAAGGAGCTGCAACCATATTGCAAAAAACATGATAACAAATACCTTTAAAGATAGTACAAAGGTATGAATCAACCGTGGATCTCTTTTTCAGCCCTTAACGTAATGGGAATACCAATAACAAAAATCAATTATGGACAAACAGCTTTGGAGAAATAAAAAGACATCTTGACAGATGGAGTTGATGTTTCCACCAACTATATACTCTAAGTGAAGGGTACGGAGTCCAGAGGCTTCACAGCATTAAAAGCCACATTGAGAAGTTGTTCTGCAACTTACGGTGTTTTAGTTTTTTAATATAGTCCTCTTTACAGAGAGTGCTTTAACGCATTATGAAAGATGACAGGTACTCTGCTTAAGCTGAAACGAAGGCTCCAAAGATGATTGCATTGGAGATCTACCAATCCCTACGACAGGTATGATATATTTCCTGGTATCAAAGATGCACGATGTTCCCCCTAGGGCCGGAGTGAATAATTTTTGTCACTATTCATCTGAGAGATTTCCGATTTTGTGGATAATCTGGAGAATGTGTATCCTGTTGCTGACCATTAAGTCTTCAGACCCACCTTGTTTATCCCATTCAAAACAGTCCCGCCACAAAAGATTGAGCAGTGCAAGTATTTTGCCATGACGTGGAAGAATAACAGCAACCCCGATGGATGGGGAACCCAAACACCAGAAATTAGCAGATGACAGACAGCAGTAAGTTTTGCCAATCATCTGGTTTCTTGGAGAAAAATGTTTGGCAACATAAATCTTGACATAAATGGTGGACATAGTGAAGATTGGCCATCCGTAGTGAGTATAATTATTTTTACAAATGAAAAAGGACAGGCTTGAAAGCATCTGTATTCAACAAAAATGTTGATGTTTTTTAAAGCCAACTAAAAAAAATGATATTTTTTGGTGTATTTACATGGTATGCAGTTGATATTCCATTGTTCATGTCTATTCTATTGGCTGAATAAAATGATGACCTAAACAAGTAAAAAACATTTAGGCAAACAAAGAAATGGGGGAACATATACATGGAACAAATACCTGAAATATGAGGCTCTTAGTGCAATGCCAAATTAAAAAAAATGTTCTTAGTATCATTAATTAATAATTTGATATTCTTTACTATGATATTAAATCTACCCTTATGCTTACTTCGTGTGACCCCTTTATAGTCATAAACCACCTCAAATAAACAGCAAAACAAATAAATTGGATGAACTTTTTTAACTTAAAAAACAAACAAACCAGTAAAAAATTGATGGGAAAACTTAAAAATTGGAAAAATGTCATCTTTTTGACACAGTGACAACTTCAAGAATTAAACGTTTTAGGTCTGAGTATATAGATAATGGTATTAGCTTTAATATGACGCCAAATTCGGTTAGCATGTAACCTCTTTATGTTCTGTAAACATGGTAAACAACCACACAGCACGAAAAGAGAGGGCAGAGTATCGTAACTCAATAAATAAATAAAGTTCTTAATCAATGTTGCGGATGTTATTGACACATGAGGAGAAATGTTGCATATTCATTGTACAACTGTATAATATTATTGAACAAAGCAATCATGAAAAATACTTTAGATAATTGTATTTTCTTTTCTACAATATTATATCCACCCTGTTATTTTTTTAATGCAATAACTCTAAAAAGGAACAGAGCGACTAATCAAAGTGTTGGTCGGTGATACCTATATTTATGATAATTAATGGAAATATTGCATTATTCACCGTGTATTTTTAATTACGATAGCTAATTGTTTAATAAAAAATCAAAAAAATAATTGTTTGGCATATATGCATCCAGATTTTGAAAGATTTAAGTGTAACTGAATAGGTAAATTTGATATCACATTTTTTTTTTTTTTTTTTTTTTGGGGGGGGGGGGGGGAGGGCTTTGCTCCGGTGGGCTAAAATGCCAAAAGCTTTCCTAACAAGCTTCAGAGCAATCATTTTCTCATCCTTATCAGTTTTTTTTAGCGAAAATAATATGAAGGTAGCACTTTCACCGTGGTTAGGGTATGCTGAGACTAATATTAGTCTCAGGGGTATGCCATCAAAAGTCGAAGGGTGGGGTACATATTTGAAAATATTATGCACAGTATGGCTCTAAACGCTTATGCTTATATACAACTATTCAACTGCCACCATTTACAGCTGAAAACCGCGTGAATATCTGGTATTTCTACCTTTTTTAGCGCAAAATTGGATTTTCGCCTATTTTCTGTGGAAAATGCCAATTCTGTCGACTTGTAGAGTTTATGACGTCACTGTGACGCCATACTAGGAATGTTAGTACTTATGTTGGTATCAATGGATAGAAGAGGACCATAGCTATCCATTGTTATCAAAATCATAATCATCGGGTGCTTTATAACAAATTCTCGAAGGGGTGGCAACCATCTTCTCCTTGGTAAACCGTGTAACAAAAGAGGCTTGGTAAGGCGAGGATTATAACACATTGGGTGAACGTGCTTCAAAATGTCAAAACTAAAAAAATAAACAAAGTAAATAATCAGTCTTCCGGATATTATTGACACATATATAGATGCTAATTTGTGGAAAATATGGAAGAGAAATATTGCCATCTTCATTGTACATCTGTACCATATTGCTACACAAAGTTGATGCAAAAAATTGAAAGGAGTCACAAAAATTCAACTTTTTTGGCACAGTGCCAACTTATACTTTCAAGACATTCAATGTGTTAATAATCACTGAATAGATAATTTTATTAGCTTTAATATGATACCAAACTTGCCCAAATGGAGTTTAGTTTATGACCTCTAGCACTAACAGTAGCGATTTTGGTATAGAATATGCAAATTTAAAGGTCATTGACCTCTGACGTCACGCTCCACCGCTCACTGAGCTTAAGACTTTGTGTTTTGGATGTCCCAAGGGATGACCTATACAGATACCATAACAAGGCACTTGGTAAATTCGGATAAATAAAACGCTTCTATCTCTGGGACCATATCGTCTATGGAGCCCGGACTCCCGCCGGACTATAGCTGCTTTCACACCGGCATAAGCAAATCTGACATTGTCAGTAGTAATATTTAGTACCTTTCGTCCGATTATCATTATTGAATATCAGTTGACATCATTTTTATCCACTTGTCTCAGGCGATTAATACAGTAATCAAATTACTGCTAAGTGAAAACAACAAAAACAATACAAAACAAATACCAATCAAAGAAACTCTGATTGTACCTTCAAAGTCATAAAGAACACTCGCGAAGAAGAATTCAGAAGTGAAATATGTGTACTTTTTTATTGAGTTTAAATTTTATCTATTTTGTTTTATCAATTACTTTAAAAGAATGAACAGGGTGACCCTAGCGATTCGTGGTATCCAATATTTATTTTCCTGTAAAATAGATTTCACATTTTCTCATACTCGTTTTAATAACACTATACTCTCGTTGTCATAGCAACGTAAATAATTGCGTCTATCTGACCTGACATGCTCTGTAGCGATGTATGTAACAATTAAATTGAATTGGATCCAAGCTGCGAAACATGAGTGCCAGGCACGCACGCGATTAATCTCCACCAATAACCACAGTTTCAATTTAATTTTAATAAAGTTGGTCCAATATCGGTGCTCAAGTTTTATGGGCTTAGGCTTCAAACGGTGTCCAAATATGAACGGTGTACAAGAACATAACGAGTGGAGTTTACCCTTTCATCAGTGGATGGCATGTGAGGCATACCTTGGGCATTGTCCACAATACAACGGTAATGGAGCTAGACAGCCATCCATTGAAGAACAACTATCACGAGCTGTTGCAGCATTGTATAGGCGCACCGAAGAAGAGATTTTTTCCTCGCAAGAAGTTTACACGAGTGTAGTTTCAACGGGAATTCAGCTCTCAATTGTTCACGAAAGCGATGAACGTCATGGTCCGCGAGAAAACATAACCAGAAGTTTTCAAGCGCGCGATATTGCTCGTTGTAGCTCGAACCATCATCTGTGTACCCGAATGTTTGTTTGGGTTTTCAAAGACTCGTCTACTAGAGATGTGGTCATTGATGAACCAGCTAGACTTGAGTGCCATGGTGTACTTTGCCGCACTACACAAGATGCCGTCCGTCTGGCACACACACTGGCCAACTCATTCCAGTACATGTATCAGTCAGCAGGATTTCAGCGTGGACTTATTATGTCACCTGTAAGACGTGGGAATACATTACCACCACTGAGCGCTCACTTGCTCTATCACCAACAATTTGCCGAAGTACCGCTGACAAATATCGCCATGTTGCCAATTTATCCAAGTACAAGACGGCCAGGTTCAGCGTCGGTTAAAGGACGCGAAGTAACCCGTACTTTGGCGGGTGACTTGACCGTCTCATTACCAACAGCTCCTCCAGCTTATGAAAGCAGACCCAATTCGGTTATGTCTGTGTCATCTGGGAGAGTTTCATCGCCGACACCTCTGAAAGACTCGACGGATGGAATGCCAACGTTGGATTGATCTATTATGTTGATCTTGAAGAATATTGTGTGAGAGGAATATCAAGAGTTGAACTTTTATTATGTATACTTGTTGAGAGATCAACCTACTATTGGTCAAACCAGTCATTTATTCTGTACTGACCGATATTAATCGTTAGAAGTATAATGTCCGTGTTTTTTTGTAATAGAGATTTGTGTTTAACAAACATTCAATTTTAGATCAAACAAACTTATTTTAAAATCTACATGTATGTTTGGACAAGAAACTGCGAACTTCAGTTACGGAAAGCCATGTCAAAAATGCCGTTTACCAATTTTTGCAATGGTTTGAATGATTTCCGATGCACTTCAGAGATGACCACTGATGCATTCGAAGGATTGGGTAATAAACCTTATGTGTTTAACAGTCCATCCATAAATGACAAACACACGTATACAGGACCTCCTCTATCTTTTGGTTTGCTCCCCAATCTGATAATGGTCTGCATGAGGATTTTTTATCAATTACTTATGACTTATGATGTGAAGTAAAAGCATTTCTGCTTGGCTGTAGTTGCAGTACACCAGGACTTTCATTTATGTTTCTGTTCTGGTATTTCTTGCAGTGCTCAATAATTTACTATTGCCCTAGCATATGCGAGTGCACATGTTTTTTTCTCAGTTGTACATAAATATAACGTTAACTTGAAGGTCTGTGTTGTTTATTAACAATTGTCATGAGTGATTTTTTTTCTTTCTTTTGGTTTGGTTTCTGTCCAACCAAGTAATTCAGATACTGCTTTTAGTCTTGTCACAGGTCTCTTTGTTCATAGTATGATGTTTGTTTTGACCACGTCAAGTTGGTACACATTGCTTCATTTCTCTTTTGTTCTGATTTGTTTTTGTTCTTGTTCGTTACCACACATGAAGTTTTAAAAGTAAGTCAATGTTCAAACCACACAGCTGGCATTCACGATGTTCAATCCGTTTTCATGTCAGTCATTCGGGGCCTCCCAGAGCGCAGCTACAGTTTTTCTGCTAAGGTGACGCTGAAAATTTATGGATGAAACAGGGTTTGCTGATCCGTTATTAGCATAATAAAATTATGTGCGCGCAAAGCGCGATAAAAAATTTGCCATTTAGCACCTAAAATCGTCAAATGTAAGATTAAAGATTTCAAGATTCATTTTATTTAGCATATTTGTAATTAGAACAAAATGCGCGCTAAAACGCGCGGTGATTTACCGTTTTTAAACTATTATGGTAGAATATTACTACTACTATTACTACCACTACAGCTACATTCATACGATGGGCTATGGATACGACGATATTAAAATGATTTTGGCGAAAATATACCGTATATGAGATTATAAACGGACGAACTTGTGCCCTTACATACGAGATCGGTTTCTTTAAATGGATACCGTATCCTATAGACCAGTTAACAGCAATGTTTGTAAACATGTTATGGCCTGGTATCTTGAAATAGGTCGGCCTGACTGTTACACACTGGGCAATTGTATCTGTTAGAGTTTCAATACTATAGGCCATAAAGATTCGCAGGAATGGATTCGCAGGCAACAAAAGAAGTGACGTAGGATGTTAACTGGTCTATATGTTCGATGTTCAAAGGTTTTCGTACAACTGACAGTGTTTTTACTTTTTGGGAGTGAATTGTAGGGTACTTGCGAATCCTTGAAAATGGATGTTTTCTAGTTTTGTAGATACGTTTTGGGCATCAAGACTGATTCTATCTAGCGATGATATTCGGGAGGAACCCGGAAGACATCCTTTAATCGTTCAATCATTAATTCCATATACTGGATTTGGATAAAGACCGTATCTTGTATCATTCATATTTATATAGTATGCTTCTTGGAGTTAAACATATCCTTTGCTCCCATGGGTTTGGTGAAGTGAGGTGTTGCTAACAAATACTTATTTCTATCCTTTTTAACTGAACAATGATGCATTGATAATGACCTGCAACAATTTATTGAATCTATAGGGTCAAATTCTAAACTAAGGCTGTATTCTTTATTTAAACGTGACATTACCTGTGAGGCATATTTGCTTAAAATCGAAAGCTTTATTTCTAAGCTGCTGCTTACAAAGCTAACGATTGGATAATTAAATTTGGAAATAGTGATTGAAAGATATGAGCGTATAATATCAAGTGAAGAAAGGCTCTGTAAGCTTTGCAGCTCTGGCTTAATTGAGGACGAATTTCATTTTTTTCTCACATGTGATTATTTCGAGAATGAGCGCAACCGTATTATTCCACATTATTTCTCAATATGTTTAATACTGTAATTTGGTTAATTCTAATAACCCTCGTCCACCTGAGCCATTTTTTGTAACAAAACTCCCGAAGGGGTGGGGTGGTTACCATCCCCTCAACGCGATTTTCGTTACTGAATATCTAATTCCTGTAAATTTGGTACTACAGAATAGCTTAAGAGTTTCTTCTTTCCAATGATATCAAAATAAGTACTAACATTAACCTATATGGCGTCACCATGACGTCATAAGTTGAGGAAATTATGAAAAAAATGGATATAGGGTGGGAAATTGATATTTTGCAATTTTACCGACTCAAACACAATATTATAGCACTAAAGCGCTCTGAATATACAAAAGTAGCCATTTACCATCAAGTAGAGCCAAAAACCGCGTGAAAATCGGATATTCCTAATTTTTTGGGTGAAAACAAATAATTTTCCCCTATTCCACACTGTACTATAGATGGGCCATTCTCCGATAAAGTGTTCAAGTTTGGTCTCCAAAATGACCAAATATCAACATTAAGGAATTCCTGAAAATCATTGAAAATCGTAAACTTTAATATTCTCAGAACACGGAACAATGCATGGGTGATCTTAAAAATATATCCGATTTTTAGTATTATTGCCTAACGTTAACACTTAAGTAACATATCTGAGTAACGTATCTGGCCGGCCTTTTTCTTAGTCGTGCTGCAAGTACGTGCTTCACCGACTTAGTCTCTATAAGCTTCTATACCTTATCAGGTATTACCATCATACTAAAGCATGGTGTAGTATTTGACTTTATGTATCCCGTTTTGCAAGAGCGTAGCAGGAGGGAGGTAACGTATCTTTCGCGGTATGAACGTAACATTAGGGATTTCTTTCTTACTAGGGCTGGAAATTGTTACCCTTAAACCAGATTTTTATGCAAAACATGTATAATATAACATTGACATCTTCTCGATTTATCACATATTGGAACATTGGTCTTCCGTTATTTTTTAGCAATTTTGTATGCATTCGAATTATGGTAACGTATATGACTGCAATATTAGCGACATGCTCTCAGAGAACTCTTGCGAAACTTTAATAATCCAATATTATCATGTTTTGAACTGAACAATTAGGGAATAATAGAGGCTGATAAAATGCAATGTAATCTGTGATATGCGTTTTGTGTAACGAGCAGGGACACATGGCGACATGTCGAAAAGCAAGAATTATGCATTTTTATTTAGCCTTATTTCTTGATACTTTATCAGCCGGTTACAACGTCTATTCCGAATCATTTTGAAAACATGTCCCCAAAGCATAATTTATATTAATAAACATCCATTCTTAACGGCCAAAACAAGCTTTAAACTGTGCATGACTGTGAGCGACACTAAAAACGACTTTTTGAACACTTTATCGGAGAATGGACCAGAAATTGACGTCGACGGTTTTGCTGACATGCGAACTTTATGACCTAATTCTTGGCATGTTGGTATTCATTTTGGCATCAATGGAAAGAGGAGGACCATAGCCGATCTATTGGTACGAAAATCAAGTGTCTGTGATATTCCCGTGTTGTGCTATAGGCATGTTGGTACTTTTCTCCCCCTTTGGCCCCCCCTTTCTCTCGGGGAGGGGGGTGCTCCCTTATCCATCACTTTGGGATCACCATGTATCTTACGGTTTACCTATACCCCGGTGGATGTTTGTTTTTGGATGAAAAGGAACCGAAAATGTCAATTGACAATTACATTAAAGGTGCAACGAGAGATTTTGAGGCACCCAAATATTGTTTCATAATAGTAATTTTGTATAGTAAAGACATTCAATAGAATTCTTACCTTGTATTTGGCTACAGAAATGTCTTAAAATAGAGGAAAAAAGGTAATTTTGATTTGCTTATATTTCAATATAAAACATAGGCTGAATTTCGTATTTGCTCCTATACGAAATTAGAAAATTCACAATTTTTGTACCAAAGAAACATTTCTCAGCTTAATCCTTTCAGATGGCAATATTTTTTATGGAAAGCTTTATATCAGGGCAAAAATCAGTACTTTTGATTTTTTTAGGGACACCTGATATGTGAAATCTCTCGTTGCACCTTTAAATAATTTGGTACCAAAAAAAGGGGGGTTAGCAAGTCGGGGAAAACCCTGAAAGCAGGGGGTAACACCCACCTTTGCTAGACAAGGATTAATAGTTTTATTTTAATCTTTGTAAATATATCTATAATGCCTGTATAAAGGGGCAGATTTTGTTTCCAGTGACCTATAATATTTAAATGTATGTAAAAATTATAGGGCCGGTGGCCTTTGTATATTGTAAATAAAATCCCTCTTTTGAGGGAATGAAACTTGTATGAGACCGGGGTCGGACACTTTTACCCTGGGATTTTACTTTCCATTTGAGGCTTTTGAGGACGGTGTCAGTTTTAAAAAACCCTCGTCTTACCACGGGGGGTGGTGGGGGGTGGTTCCACCCCCCCCCTACCGAAACTTTTCGGCCCCGGTGCGCTAAAAACGCTAAAAAAATCGTAAAAAAAGCTTCTAGGTAATCGTTCTCTCAGCCTTTCTGGTCATTTAGCGAAAGAAATGTGAGGTAGTACCTTCACCCGGGTTAGGGTATGCCGTCAAAGTCGAAGGGTAAGGGGGGGTGGGTTGCCACCCACCAAGGATATTTTATGATGGAATTTTGAAAATATTATGTGCACAGTATGGCTCAAAACTCTACTATATTTTATGTAGAACTAGCCAATGCTATCATTTAGAGCTGAAAGACGCATGAAAATCCGATCTCCTACGTTTTTTAGCGCACAATTGGATTTCCCCTATTTTCTGTGAAAAATGCCAATTTGGCCGACTCGCGGACTTGATGACGCTATTGTGACGCATCCACTAGGTTATTTTAGTACTTCTTTTGGTATCAATGGAACGATGAGACCATAGCTATCCACTGTAACAAACATAAGCCTCGGGTTCTTTATAACAAAATTCTCGGGGGGGGGTGGTAACCACCCCCCCCCCCCCCCCCCCCCCCCCCCCCCCCTTGGTAAACCTTGTTACAAAAGTCTTGGTATAGATGGTTAAGTTACACCACCAAAACTACCATTCTAATACAATCCTGCTAATTTGATATCCTATTTGAGACTGAAACCCCATATTTGATACCTTTTGCGAGACTTAGGCAAAGGTCGTTTAAAGCCCGATATTGCAACTCTCGAGACCTGACATGGTCTTGTGTTTTTTATTACTCGAAGGGTTACCCGAAAAGAATATACAGTTACTCCCCCGGAGGTCCTAATTTAGCGCAACCTATAGTCCTGTGGTCGGAAATGACATTTTATCAGCTTCCTACAGCCGACGTGCTTTCTAGTGATTAATAACCTGCATAGGCCTAGAGACTAATAGGGGAAGATAACACATTGCACTGACGGACTTCAGAAACTTGTATAAAAACAGTAAGTAAATGGTGACGAAGTGAATTGCATATTATACCGTACAAGTATTTTCTGACATGTTATTAAATATAGGTGGTTCGATTTTTGTCTTCATTCATAAATTATCATGTTTTCTATTTCTTAGGGAGAATGTCAAAAAAAAAAACACATATAATTTTAAATTAAATTAAAATTGACAACCTTTTGAATTGATTTGCTCTAGCTGTTTGTGTATTAGAAGCAAAATGTGTATGACATCAATTGGCCCATAGAACAGGATAGGTGGTCACACTGTTAAAAATGTGCATTAAAATAACGACGTTTTGACTGGCAGCTGGGACTCACAACAGTTAAAACGACTTTTTTACAGTTATTTGCACGTTCGAGTCCCTTTTTTACAGTTATTTGCACGTTCGAGTCCCGGCTGACAGTCAAAACAACGTTTTTAAGAATATTTTAACAGTGCATGTATTAACTACATGGAAAGATAAAACCGGGTACTGTCAGCTAAATGGACTAAACTGGTTACAAAACCTCTCTAGAGTTTCACCCATCTACCCACGGATATTACGACCTCTAGATTTCAGGTTTATGCGGATGCAGATGTATATTGCTTAGCTTTACATAGACGGCCGGCCAAAGGACCAAAATATGATTTTTGACGGCGTTGTTTGTTACAAAGGTCCAACCTAGTGGATTCATACCACCATTGGATGTACATCAACGTATGGGGTGTTGGCCTTTCTACATTTTTTATTTTAGGGTAAAACATGGCCAAAAAGGTCAAAATTGTCCAAAAATAGATAAATCAGTCAAAATACATTCCTTTCTTCAAATAATCTATCAGAACATGTCATTTTACCTTCAAAGGAGTCATATTTAAGTGAATATAATGAAAGCTATTCCAATTTATAAATTTTAGGGCCAAAATGGCCAAAAAAGGTCAACATTGTCCAAAAATAGGTAAATCAGTCGAAATGCATTCCGTTCTTAAAATAATCTATCAGAACATGTCCATTTACCTTCAAAGGGGTCATATTTAAGTGAATATAATGGAAGCCATTCCAATTTATAAATTTTGGGGTCAAAATGGCCAAAAAGATCAAAATTGTCAAAAAAATGGATACCCTAGTCCCAATACCTTTTGTTTCACAAAAAAATCAAGGAAACATTTGCCGTTACATCTCAAGGAAACGTCAATAAGTACCAAAATACCAAAATGACCAAAATAAGGTCAAAATTGTCCCAAAATGGTTAAATCATTTGCATTCAAAAGTGTCATAATAAGTGGATTGAAAGCTAGTTGGCTTAATTGACAGATTTTGGGGTTGAAATGGCCAAGATCATATAACTGTTTTGCCTTTTCATCAGGTGAAAAGAGTGCTAGCCATTAAACTTTACAGATTTCTGAGTCAAAGTGGAATAAATGGGACCAAATTCATCCAAAACTGATCAAAATCAATTAAAATGGGTGAAATAACGAAACGTATCACTTTGTCCTACTCTGACATGGCTTCTTTTTGCACAGTAGGTCAACGGATATTTCTTAGGGCTATACATTAGAATAGCCAAACTTAGATATTGAATAAAAAAATCAATCAAACTAATAATGTTCTTTGAAATTATTAGTCCACATTCTGATGAACACAAAGTACTACATACATGTTATAATCAGTTTTACTTTTTTTTTTTTTTTTTTTTTTTACTCTAGGCTACTCATAAGGCTTTTTGTAAGTGTAGTATTATGTGTTATACACAGTGATCTATCAAGTGTCTAAGCGTAGGCTGCTCTTGTTTTAATTTTGGACCTGGGTTTGATCAATATTAACAGCTAGAACAATATCCATCAAGTCTGTCCCGTTCTGGTTAGATTCACAGGCCCTAGTGTCAGTGGTGGATTTAAGCATTAAATAATGCAATAGGCCTAACACATGAGAACCCTTTAATTATTTTGCTCAACCGTATCATGTCGGAGAAATGACATTTTGGACCATTTAAACTGCCGTAAAATTGGGACAGTGACTGTTTTCCCATTTGAGGGATATTGCTTTACAAAATGATCATTCTGACATGTTGATGTAACTAACAAAAAAAAAACACTTAACCGCGATTAGCATATTATTTTTGCAGTTTAAGAAACAAATTTAAGATATTTTCTCCTTGTAATTATGCATTAAAGCCAAAATGCGTTCTTTAGTAGTTTTATCATTCGTGTATTCATATCATAGCACTATGAGTAACTATAAAAGCGGACATAATAATAATTAACAACTTTTGATTTAATTAATTTCTTTGTTCCCTCCAAGGAAAGTGCATTATAATGGCCAACTCATTGTCAACTTTAATGTACTCTGGTGACGCGAATTATGGCCTGATAAATAATTTTGACAAATAGGGCAATAGAGCTAATTTACCCATTTGTGGTAAACGTCAAAGCTGGAGATTGGAATAGCCAATACTCTAATTTACTGATAAATTTTCTTTAGGGATGTATATTTAATGGATAACAATACATCTTAAGGACAAATTGCTGCATTACATTTATCAATCATAGTTTAATTTGATATTTTCTGACCATATTAACCATAAAACTTTAGATCCCCCTCCCAATCTTGAGTTAATTTTGATCTTTAGCCCAATGTGACTACAAATGGGTAAATTGGAATACATAGCACTGTAAACACCTAATTATATTCCCTTGAAACACATATGTTCTTATTAAAAGTTTTTAGAAAGAGGCCATTATGCCTGCTTTACCATATTTGGACCTTTTTTTACCTTTTTGGACATTTTTACCCCAAAATATGTTCATTGAAATGGATATAATACTTCATACTTAATCATTGTCTCTTGGAAAGTAAATGAATTATGTCCCCTTAACCCTTGTCTTACCAAGTGAACTTTGCTCCGGTGGGCTAAAAAGGCAGAAGCTTTGGCAAAAAGCTTCCGGGTAATCATTTTCTCATCATTTCCGGTAATTTTAGCGAAAAACAATGTGAAGGTAGCACCTTCACCGGGGTTACGGTATGCCGTCAAAGTCGAAGGGTACGGGGGGAGGGGATTGCCACCCAAAATTATGGTACATTTGGGAAAATTATGTATGGTGTGAAGTTGATGGATAGGATGAAGACTGAGGACTTGATGCAGATGTTGGGTTTGGAAGAGGCAATGGACCGGTTGGCGAAGGCGAATAGTGTACGTTGGTATGGGCATGTGTTGAGGAAGGATGGCGAGCATGTCTTAAGAAGAGCTTTTGAGTTTGAGGTGGGATGTTTGAGGAGGAGGGGACGTCCAAAGAAGACATGGAAGAAGCAAGTGGAGGAGGAGAGTAGGAGGGTTGGGTTGAGGATGGAGGATGCATTGAATCGGGTGAAATGGAAGGAAGGAGTAAGGGCGGATGCTGCGAATGTGAGGTAAATCCGGCCACCCCCGTTGACGGGGACAAAACCAGATTTAAAAATTTGGTTTTACTACTTACTACTACTATGCACAGTATGGCTCTAAATCTCTATATTTATGTAAAACTAGCCAATTGCCATCATTTAGAGCTGAAAACCGCATGAAAATCCGATATCCCTCACTTTCTTTAGCGCAAAATCGTATTGTCGCCTATTTTCTATGGAAAATCCCAATTTGGCCGATTCGTGGACTTTATGACGCCATTGTGACACCATACTAGGTATGTTAGTACTTGTTTTGGTATCAATGGAAAGAAGAGGACCATAGCTATCCATTGGTATCAAAACCATAAACATCAGGTGCTTTATAACGAATTCTCAAGGCGGAGGTGGTAACCCCCTCCCCTTGGTAATCCATGTTACAAACAAAGGGCTTGGTAAGACGAGGGTTAAGGTATTTTGAGAATAGAGTGTTTTTACTAATTTATTAGTTTTGGACAAATTTGAACTTGTTTGGCCATTTTGACCCTACAAAGTGTCAACTGAAATGACCAGCACTCTATTCAATTGATTTTAGTTCTTTGAGAAGTAAACTGTACATGTTCCCATTAAAATCGTTGAGAAAAGAAGGCCTTATGACTCATTTATGGATTTTGGACAATTTTGCTGTTTTTTTTGGCCAATTTGACCCCAGAATTTGTAAATTGGAATGGCTAGCACTCAATCCGGTCATTTGTGCTCCCTTGGGATGTATACCCACATATTCTGATGAAAATTTTGAGAAAAGAAGGCAATACGATTGATTTACCTATTTTTGGACAATTTTGACCTTTTTTGGCCATTTTGACCCCAAAATTTATAAATTGGAATGGCTTCCATTATATTCACTTAAATATGACTCCTTTTAAGGTAAATTGACATGTTCTGATAGATTATTTGAAGAAAGGAATGCATTTTGACTGATTTACCTATTTTTGGACAATATTGACCTGTTTTGGCCATTTTTTACCCCAAAATTAAAAAATTAGAATGGTCAGCACCCCATACACTATTGTATGTCCCATGAGGATGGGAATCCACGTGGTTGGATGTTTGTAACAAATTACGCCGTCAAAACTTTTTCTGAGCACTTTTTGCCTCAATGGCCGGCCGTCTAACACGTTTTCAAAAGGTACCGGTGGTGCGTCGAAATTTGGTAACGCTCAAACAGTAGTATTTTGTACCGTGTACTCAGTACTTCTCTATGCAGTAATTCATTATACAGATTTTTGGTCAATAACTTTGTAATATTTTCAATTAATCTGTTTGGAATCGTATTTTTATTTATTTTTTTAATACGATTGAACATGAACAAGACACAGCTGGAAGACTGGTTAGAAGGCGCACACCACCAAATAATCCTCCCATTGAAATATACGTTAAAATGGCTAGTCGTTCCCTTGCGCGTTGTTATGTTTTTGTCTGGCGGGAATGCGGGCAATAGTTTTGACGAAGCGAAAAGGAATTGACAGAGAGTTATAGTCTACATACATTGTCAATATACGTACAAAACAAATGGCCGGCAAACAGAGCACAGTTCAGAAGCCACAATTCCCGCCGCAAAAATACGCCAGCATTCCCACCAGACATACCTTGACACTGTGAAAAGAAACTGCCAAGAAACACATAAGTATGCATCAAAGGTACGCGCGCGTACTTAGTCGCCTTAGTAAATGGGAAAAGAAATTGTGGAGGACAGTAATTTTATGTTTTTCAGCTCCTACGTACGCGTACGATCGAAACTAAAGCAGAATATTATTGAGAGCCCCTAACCAATAACACTACGTGCACGGTCGTTTTTACAGGAAAAACTACCAACATTTGAGGGTTACTAAATACGACATATATTTTAATATAAACTGGTTAGTTATTTGTGATCGAGGACAAGTATGTTGTTACTCAACCTGAATCGTGGAGGTGATAACATCATCTTGTCTTGATGAAAGAAGTAAAACGTTAATATTTTACAAATAAAATTGATCACTCGGCTGGTGAAAGACGTGAAAGACTTTTACCAATTTATTATCAAATTTCAATAAGAAAACTATGACTACACTCCCTAAAACTAGTCAAAATGACTTTGACATGGCAAATTCTTTTAATGATTATTTTGTTAGTATCGAAAACAATTGCAATGACAATAAGAATGATACAGATCACAACGTGCCTATGAATACCGATAGGAGATTAACATTTAATGATATCGCAGTCGAACAAGTCATCAATGAAATTTGTTCCATTTCTTCAATGAAGACAAATGTTTTATATAACATCTGTGTTAAGCTACTTAAATATGGTATGAATAAAATAGCTCCTATTCTATGTAAGGATTATTTCTAAACGAACGCGTGTAAAGCCAATCTATAAAGGCGGTGATCATGATTCACTGACCAATTACAGACCAATCTCTATTTATCAGTGTGTTCTAAGCAAAGAGGTTCTATATAGATAGAGAGGCAAAACGTTACGTAATCTTTAGAAATTCACCGTCTCGCATGTTTTGCCGACCACAAAGAAAACCTAGAGTACCAAC
>JAMKCH010020437.1:0-77943 GCA_023653785.1 Ophioderma brevispina | reverse complement strand
GGGTGACCCGGTTGCAACCTCAGGTTCTCATGAGAAAGTTTACAAATAGAGGGAAAAAAAAAATTACTTGATAGACCTTCTTTTGCCCTTGCTTTATGGGCCTTGTGAGTGTCACTCTCTCAGCAGAGAGATACTTTGGTTGCTTTGAATGGCTGTGGAAATCTCATATCCCATGTCCAGTTTCAACAGCTTTCATGTCACCATTGTAATGATCAATACACCCCCTATTCTTTAGTATGATTTATGATCCCCAAACGTGCATGAACAGCTGTGTGTTAACATGTGCCCATCCAAGGGTACTGAACTGAGCCCATGTAGATGAGAATGTCTTACCTCATAGTGAATAACCATCCCAACCCTCGAAATGTATGCCATTCAGGATACAAGAGTTTGACAGACATCCTCCAGTGGCTAAGAGAAATTAAGTAACCTTTAAATGGACACAAGTAGATTTTCGAGGATACAATTTTCCTAAATTTTGGACGACTTATTTGTTTTGAAAAGCAACTGCTGAAATTGCCAAAGGTTTATAGTGGACATTGTACTTATGTGCTAGCCGTACACCCCGGTAGCATGCTTTAATTTTCTGTTGTGCACAACCGAAATACTGAATTATCTTTTTATTACATAAAGATAAATTTGTAGTTTTTCACTTCAGTTGATTTAAAGGATAAGCAGAGATAATGAGAGAGAATGAAATAAGTAGGAATGCGTATTTCTACGTAGAAATCAACAGATGCATAATAATTCCATATAACTACTTTAAAGGAGCAACAAGAGATTTTTGAGGCACCCAAATATTGTGTCATAATAGGAAGTTCATATAGCCAGACACGCATCGATTTCCTTACCTTGTATTTGGCTACAGAAATGCCCTTTGAAGAGAGAAAAAAGTGATTCTTATTTGCTTATTTTCAATGTAAACATAGCTGAATTTCGTCCTTTGCTGCCTATACTAAATTAGAAAATTATTTCAAAATTTTTGTACCAAAAGAAACTTTCTCAGCTTAATCCTTTCAGGGCGGATTTTTTTTGATAAAAGCTTTACATCAGGGCAAAAATCATATTTTCGAGTTTGGTTTTTTGAGGACACCTGAATATGTGAAATCTCTCGTTAGCAGCACACCTTTAATGTAGGAAAATCTCAACCAAATAGGGAAAAATGAAGTCTTTGAGGAATTGTCATACCGTCTCTCCCAAATAGACATACAGCAAATAGACATATAGTGACGGCATCTCAAAATCCTACACTAAAAGCTGTTGTGGTTTACGCCATTACCGAATAAACAAAGATCCAATAATGTTTTGTGTTTGAAGTCAAACTGTACAGATCATGGTGCACAATATTACACTTATGAATATTGGATATTCACAGGGACAGGCTTTTTGATCTCAATTCAGAATTTTGATACTCCACCTATAGAACTTTACAGATCGAAAAAAATACGGCCTTGTCTTTAATACTGGTATTTCAAGTCAAACCACTTGCAGGTTATTTTAGCACATCCAGGCCAGTAACAAAAATACTACCAAAATAGGACTTTTTAATGATTTTTTGAAGTTTTGGTCATCAACTTGCTGCTTAGCCTTTAATATGGTTAGGTAGAGAAGATTAATAAAAAAATCAGTTTTTCAATTTTTTTCCTCAATCTACTTATAAGAAATTAAATGATAGTGGCTTTTAAGCAGTGACATGAATATGGATAAATGCAGTCATTGACGCTTGCCTTGTTAATGATCAGCATTGCTGCTGAGATGAAACAATATCTCTCCGTTCTTTTGTGGTTTAATTTTGGGTTTTTATCTTTTTAGAAAAAAAAAGGGTTTTGCTGTCCAGGTTAATACCCTGAAATGTATGGTGTTCCTTGATAGACACACTTTAGTACATTCCCAGCTGTGCCCTGCTTTTTCATACCTTAAGACACATTCTTCTGTCATTCATAACTGATAACCTTTTTTTCCTTAACCAGAGCTCAAATTTCACCTGTGCACTTTGTCCAAGAGCGATCTACTTTCTTGGCATTAAAATTTGCCACCTGTTCAATCAAATTATATGGCGTTATTCCCATACTCATGATTTTTAATCACCAATTATTACAGTGATAAATGCAGTGATTGGGCAAAATCCTTTTTCTGATATCAATTTTGGTGAGGGGAATGTTTAGGGACTGCATAAAATAAATCCGAAAGTGGGGTGTGCGAGGGACTTGCGTGTAAATAAAGTTGT
This sequence comes from Ophioderma brevispina, assembly GCA_023653785.1. NCBI lineage: Eukaryota > Metazoa > Echinodermata > Ophiuroidea > Amphilepidida > Ophiodermatidae > Ophioderma > Ophioderma brevispina. Next base: position 75,716 of record JAMKCH010020437.1, on the reverse strand, counting down.
TGAGTCAAATCATGTCTTGTTTTATGGTTTTGAATTCATTTGCAGGATGCCAATAGTAGGATTAAAAATTTCCAGGGGAGAAAATGTTGATAGGGTATATCAATGAAAGTAATGTCTCATGATGTCAATTTGATGTTTCTTTCTTCTAACTTCATTTGCTGGATTCCTATGCCACTATTAGTGCAGTGCATCTTTGAGGACACGCCAATTCCTCTGTTAAAATCAGGTGACATTGCAAATGCATATTTTATGCATTTACTTCCATATTCAACATCCCAACCTCATTCAGATTAAACGATAGTGGGCTATTTGGAACTTTCTTTACACGTAACAGTGGGATTGACCGATCAGTAATTGTGCTTTTCTATATAGGCGTAGTAAAATAAAATTACTTGCGTCAGAGAAAAGCACTATTAAAATAATCACATTACAATCCCTTTGAATAACCTTTTTTTTGAATATAACTCTTCTGAATAATCATTGAAAAAAAGGGTGGCGAGGAAGGGAAAAACACGGGGACTGATGACGGATAATAAATTCAGAGTTTGTACATTTTTACGTCCGTGACAGAAATATTTCATTGCATCTATTTTTGGTGGCAGCCGCATCCATATAGTGTTACTCATTTGTCCATTTAAATTGATAGAGGTTTTGGGTGGGTGGGGTTTGTTACTGCTGTTTTTGTCCTTCATTTTGTGAAATTAAGTACTTCAAAATCAGCTTTATTACCGTGATTTAACATGGGAAACTAATTATAAATTTTTAACAATTCTTGCTGCCAATAAGCATCGTTCATGTCATGTCTGTATGAATTTTCTCAAATAAAATTGCCCTGTTTTGTACTTGACAGAAATTGGCCCATCCATTTAAATTACATTGGAAGTGAGTGCAAGAATTGTATGAAATTTCAAGGCACTGGAGTATACATTTATTTGTATAGATTTGATTTCTTTTCATATAAATCTCAAACCTGATACACATCAAAATCTTTTAAAAGTCGGGACTGAATTTTAGGAACAAATATTTTTTCCCACAATGCAGCAAAATAATTATCCATCTGTGATACTTTTCCTCTGCATCTATTTGAGCATTTCCGGCATAATTACGTAACGCATAACTTATTTATTTCTTCGTAACTGGTGGGCCGTACAAAATTTATTGCTATCTATTTTTGTGTATTTAACTGATGATCATGGTAGGGTTAGCAAGGTATTTCTCCCCCCCCCTCCCCCCCCCCCGCCCCGGAAAAAAGAAAGAATGAAACTATACGAAGTAGCACAGAAGTAATAACAATTGCTCAACGTGCCCCATTTTTCTCCTCCGCAACGCACAGGTGTAATACACTCACCTTTCTGTACGGGGGAGCCGGGGTTGTTGACACTGAATTAACCTTTACTATTTGTGTGCCCCGTCGATATTTCTCCCAGGCAGTATCTCACCAACTAGAAGTACGTTCTTTGTGTGGCCGGATGCAAATAAAACGAAACTCCTGACCTAAAAAAAAAAATCAGTTCCTGCGGTTGCACAGTATCAATTCTTTTTTGCTACCCAATTGTGGCTTACAACTCTGCATAATCGTTTCCAAGGACTGAGTTTTTCTTGTGGTATGTGGAAGTTAGGAAGTTTGGCTGTTGGTTACTGGTTGAAATGATGCGATCAATTGAGAGTTTAAATTTCAATATATGGAATAGCTTCCATGGTTTTGTTTGCCCCAGAAAAGTATTAGTTCGATCCACGCTCGAGATCTGACTCCTACAATGTTCAATTTAAAACAAGGAGGTCCTATTTATTTTTTTCAAATTGACCCAAAATTTAGGGGTAAAAATTTCGGAATTTGGTCCCATAAGTTGTTTATTGCTATAATAGCTTTCACGGTAAAGGGAATGTCCATTGGGGGGGGGTTCACCATGTATATTAACTCGTGTAATATTAATTTTTTAAAGAATAAATAGCCCATATAACTGGCAACTGGTGCCTTTTGTTTGATCAGTCAGGCGTCTTAAATGTTCTCTGTCTAAAGACTATGTGTGTACACGGATGTGTGCAGGTGGCGCTTTTCCAAAAAGACAAATGTTTTGCATTTTTTCTGATTGTGTAACATTTGGCGAATTTGGATTCCAATGACCACAAGACAAACACTGCATTTTCAAGTAAGCCTGCTTAGTGCCCCTACTTTCAGTGTGAGTGCTTTTAGAATTATTGACATTTCCAATACCTTTCCATTTCGGGTAATAATTATCCTGTCTAATTTTCAATGTGTAGATTCCCTTTCATCAAATGTAAAAATAATTATTACTATGTTGTATGTGTGTTGGTATGGTACCAAGACAGGTGTAGTATTGTGGATGGAAAAAAAAATAACATAAGAAAAAGGGCTGTACAACCCCAAAGTTTTTTGATTGCGATTGTCTCTTCCATCCTCACTTCTCAAATGATAAGCTAGAGGAAAAGAATACATTTAAGACATAACAGCACTTTTTTTGAAGAGCGCCCCCAATTTTTCAAAATTTGATATTTTGCACAGTGGTTTGTTATATAAGAAACCTATACCACCTGTCAATTGGTAATGACTAAAGAATTCAATGTTTATAACGAAGCAATTGAATGTAATAGACAACTGGTATCCTTGAATTGTACTTTAATTTGTTGGAAATGTGCAATAGTTCTAAAAAGTAATGTCCACCTCTCATGAAAATGACCCTCTTAACTTGAACTTGCTTTCACCCAGGACCGACTAATGTGAGGTATGTAAACCCATGTCTCCACAATTCTACCTAACTTTAGCTCTCCAATGCCTAATCTCAAATTTCTCTCTAAAAGAAAAGAGGGACATTTCAACACATTCCAGGGACTATAATTTCAAATTGAGAAAATCTCTACGACATTTTTTTCAATTCTACAACATTTTTTCACTGTGCAATTGAAAAGATGCAACGCCAACACAGTCATTGATACTCTCACAATGACATTTTATTTACCAATGCCGCTTTATAATGTACCTCCGTGTATGACGTGTCCCACCGATACTAACTCAAACGTGGCTGTCACATCCGTGCGCGCTGTCTCATATAGAGAACATCGCTGGATCTTTAGTGGCTGATTTGGTAAATACATAAAGTGTCCACTATCTCAGGCCCTTACCATGGCTTTTTTAATTGGTAGGGCGATTTTTTTTTCCAAAGGTGGACCTTCCCCCAAATTTGGTTCCCTCCCAAAAGGGGGGGGGGGGTGCAAACCTTTGAAAAGTGTACTCAAAATTTTTAACTTTTTATTTTTGAAAAAAGTAAAATTTTGGTAATTTCTGATTTTTTGTGTCCGGGGGAAGCTTGCAAGCTTGCAAAATCGATGGTTTTTGACCATTTTAAGCAATTTTAGGGGTGTTGAGGGCTTGGGGAATTGGGGGCTTCCACCCCTTGCGGCCCCACTGATTATGGCCTGACTAGGCTATTTAATTGCATATGGGAAAGATGAAGGCATGAAACAAGGTGAATACAATGCAGGAACCACATTGACCTTTCTGCAATAAAATATTGATTTTTGATTAATAGTTCACTTAATTTGACGGTAGAAGATAACGCTCCTCGAGAAAATTCCTCAGGATCAAACCGCATCACTCCATTCGTTAATAAGTAGGAAGTCATCTTGAAATTTCAAAGATTACGTGCTGCACCTGTAAATACCAAACGGGTAATCCTTTGCCCTGCAGGTTCTAAAAATACTCGATAAGACCTTCTTTTGCCCTTGCTTTATGAGCTTTGTTGAGTGTCACTCTCTAAGCAAGAGATGCTCGTTTCTTTGAATGGCTTGAATAACCCATCACCGACCTCCGATGGATGCTGCATGAATACAAGAGTGTGACAAGACAATCCTCAGATGGCTACGAGAAATTAAGTAACTTAAAGGGACACAAGAGGATTGAGGATGCAAATTTCCCTAAATTTTGGACCTGTTATTTGTTTGAGAGTACCTACTGATAATGTTGCAGAGGTTTATAAGTGGAAACATGCCAAAATCTGAGTTTTGTACTTATGATCTTCCCTTAAACCCCTTTAGCATCTGTTGTACACAGCAGAAAATACTAATTATCTTTTTTGATTACATAGAGATAAAACTTGTAGTTTATTTCACTTCAGGTGTGATTTAAAGTGACATTAGAATTTTTTTAGGATATGAATTTTTCTCAAATTTCACTGATCGGTTGTAGACACCTCTCGAGACATTTGGGAAGGTTTAGTGGCACAAAAGTACAAAAGCAAACCGTAAACCTTGTTTTTGAACTTGCCTGCTATCGTAATCGTTCCCCATAGAACACCATGCTTTGACTTTCTTTCGTGCATTACATAACCTACTAAATCATCATCTATTACATAAAGACGGTTTCGGCTTATTCACTTCAAATGTTATCTATAATTGGTAAGCCAATTCCAAATATGTAAAAACCTGGGTTCAAGAAAATTTGGGCGCTTCTTTCTGGAAATTTCCCATTCTCTTAAATATGTTGGGGCAAAGACAATTGCAACGCCACCTTCAACAAAACTGGTACTATCTATAGTACCCGCACAACAGAAATACCAGTTTTCTTGTGCACATATTGTAATGAGGAGCATGAAACTGTGATGCTTCTACAGTAGACATCATCATATTGTAATGATGAGCATAAATTGGATGCTATCTACAGTAGACAGCATCATATTGTAATGAGGAGCATGAAACTGTGATGCTATCTACAGTAACAGCGCAATAGAATAGCCCGATTAAAGAGCTACCTCATGTTGCTAAGAATTATCCTTTTTTTAAAAAAATCAGTTTTTCAATTTTTTAAGCTTTCTTGCAATAACTGATAGTGGCTTTAAGCAATGCCATGATATGATAAATGCATCACTTAGACTTGATTGTACATGTTCATATTCTGCTGAGATGTAAATATCTCCAGTTCTTTTGTGTTTTAAATTTTGGTTTTTAGTCATGGTATAAAAAAAAGGTTTGCTGTCCATGTTTAATGCCTGAAAGCTAATGTGCCCCTTGTAGGAAACACTTTAGTAACATGCCCAGCTGTGCCCTGCTTTTTCATACCTAAAGACACATTATTCAGTCCCATTCATAACGCTACCCTTTTATTTCTACCAGAGGCTTAAATTTCACCTGTGCACTTTGTCCAAGAGTGATCTACTTTCTTGCATTAAAATTTGCCACCTGTATTGCATTGGTATGGGCAGTTTATGCCCATAATGTCATGAGTTATTAATCAACCATATTATTACAGTGATAAATGCATGCTGGGCAAATCCTTTTCTGATATTTCATTGTCTGGGAAGGGTGTATAGACCGATTTCCATTGACTTCAGCCCACCAGACATGTTGTGGCCAAATGCAATAACATTGTAGGACTACAATAACATTACTGTCAATCCGATCCATGTTTAGCGCTTGCCAAATCCTTTTCTGATAATCACATTCTTCTGGTGAGGGGATGTTTAGGGACGGCAGGAAAATACTCAGGAAAGTGGGGTGTGCGGGGACTGCGTGAAATAAAGTTGGTGAAGTCAAATCATGTCTTGTTTTATGGTTTTAATTCATTTGCAGGATTCCAATATTATTATTAAAAGGGGAGAAAAATTTTGATTAGTATATAAATTAAATAATGAAAATGTCATTTTAATGGCCCACTTCGTTTGGCAGGGTGCCAATGTTACTATTTAGCACATTGCATTCTTCGAGGACAGCAATTCCTCATGTTATATAGCAGGTGATAATTGTATGCATATTTTATGCGTTTAATTCCATATGAAACTCCACCGCATTAGTGAACGTAAGTGGCTTTATGAGTGCCTTTACACCTACAGTGGGATTAACCGATCAGGTAATAGCTTTCGTCTATAGACAAATCCGACAGCCAATGATGGCCAGAATTGATTCCGCCATTACCGGAGGCCTCCAACCCAAAACCTACCCAAATCTTTTGTATGTCTGTACCACGCCTTGATTAAGTCACTGCAAAAGCTACACTTAATCTGCACATTTGGGTGAATTCCAAGCAGCGGATTCACCCCAGCTATGCTGCCAGTGATGTGTTGAAGTGCGAAATCGGATTAATTTATAGTTGCGTAGTAATTACAAGGATGGTCTACTATTTTTTTTTTAAATTGACCCAAAATTTATAGGTAATGAGTTTGGTGGACATTTGTGGAAGCATAAATTATTTTACTATAATAATCTCCCTGGTGAAATTTTTAAATGGTCCTGTTGTTCACCAAGTATTATTAATAGCTTTGTGTAATATCAGGCAGGAAAGGTCTTTTTAAAGGAATAAAAAGTCCATATAACCTGAAACGGCATTTTGTTTGATCAGGCGTCTTAAATTGTGCTCTTATAAAGACTAATGTGTGTACACTGAGGTGTGCAGGTACGCTGTTTCCAAAAATGTCATTTTGCATTTTTTCTGATGTGTACACTGCGAATTTGATTCCCATTGAACCACAAGACAAACCTGCCATTTCAAGTAGGCCTCTTAGGTGCCCCTACTTAATGAAGAGATGTTTGAGTGTTCAGTGTAAGTGGTTTCGAATTATTTACATTTCCATCCTTCCATTGCTGCAAGATTTGGTTCCTCTATTTCCATGTTTAGATTCCTTAATCAAAGGTATTATTATATGAATGTATGTGTGTCGGTAGTAAAGGAAAAGGTTAGTATTGTGGGTATTGATCATAAGAAACAGCTGTACACCCACAGTTTTTAATTGCATTCCTCTCTCACTTCTCTCAATTATAAGCCTAGAAGAAATAATCATTTACATTTACTCTAGCAAATTGAATACCAGCAATAAACAACTTGATTAAACCATTAAACCTGGTTATAAAGGTACCTTCTTTCATTTCCGCACTTTCTGTTTTTATTCATTGTCACTAGATATCCTTGAACAAAGCTTATTCACAAAATTTGGTTGATTCCGATCTTGTCGGTTTTGTGTTAGGAGCAATTGCTTGTGGCCACTGTGCTGTAAATTCTGTCCGTTTTATGGACAGAAAATAGAAAATTGCAAATTTCTTCAGATTTGAGTAGGTACATGTGGATTAATAAGGCTAACAGTACAGCTAGAATTGATATAAAAATCTTCATTTTTTAAAAATTTCGAAAAAAATAAAAAACGTAAAAAAACCAAAAATTACCCTTTTAAAGATTACTTTGGAGGTTGGAGCTATTTCCTCTTTGAAAATAACTGAAATACTCTTCTTCATGAGATTGACCTTATTTGACAAAAGCCTTCCTCTCGAGGTAGGGTCTTGTGGATGGCTTCCCCACTATTTGCAGGCTCCTTAGTTCTCCCTGTGATTGCTGGATAACCTGTAGCTGTCACAGATGGAATGTCATAACTTTTCAGAACTGTTTGATGTCATCAGCAACTGTCGGTTTTCTAGGTCTACTTGTGGGTCTGCTACCTTCTATGTGCCTCTTTAAAGGATCTGTAGGCATTGGTCTTAAGCTCATTAGTTTACATGGCTAAAAATACTTGATTGTTTTTTTAGCCAGAATTATGGTTGGTAATCTTGCAGCTAATTTATCAGTCAGATTTCGTAGTCGCTTTTCCCTTGATACAAAACGATCTTCCTCAAGCAGGCCATTTCATACCCTTAATCTTTGTTCATCCGATTTTAAATTAGATAGGTAAAGTTAGGTAAAGGGTCCGGACAAAGGTTGCAGCGACACAACCTGTGGTGCTGATGGTTTGAACCCATGATCTTCTGATTATGAGTCCTTTGGTTAACCTTACTCTCTTAAAATGAAAGTGTGAAATCACTGAATTTCGAGTTATTTAAATTAACTCTAATCGAGTTGCTTTTCTTTTAGCTCTAAAAGAGCGAGGGAAAAGGCAACCCCGACCCTTCTCACGGTTAAAGAGCTCACTCTCTACGAGTGGCTCAAATGACCCCACTCTTCTTCGGAGTTAAGCCCACTCTGAACTCTTATTGACCGGGTTTTAGCTCTAAAAGAGTGAGAAAATGGTCACTCTTTTTCGGAGTGAACTAATAGCCCATCAGAAACGCCGCAAATTCGCGTGATTATTTTCGAACACCATGGGCGGACGAGTTAGGTGAGACCGTCAGCAAACGGTTGAACGAAGCTGAAATTGTGAGAAATCATAGATATCTCTTCACGGTGAGTATATGTGTAATGTGTTCGGTCACATTCATAGCATTTACAGGACAAGTGTGGAGAACATTAAATGTTATTTACCTGTATTATCACTCTTACATACGGTAGTCTGCGCCAGGCTCCCGGCCAGGCTAAGGCTTACACATGTAACTAAACGCACAATCATGCATTTCACGGGCATGCATACCGAGATCATACCGTCAGGCATGCCACAATCATGCATGTCTCACTGATTCATGCCAATGATGGCCACAATATTCATTCATGTCCGATGCTATGAATTACAGACCTACACATACAAATACTCACCAAACAAACAAAATTCCTACAGATCACATAACTCTATAAGAGTGACTCGTTCACTCTAAAAAGGAGTTGTCAGTTCACTCTTTCCTTAGAGTTTATTTTGTTTACTCTTTACTTGAGTGGATCTCCCTCTAAAAGTGCGTCATCAGCTGGCTCTTTTTTGGAGGGAGATTTCACTCTTTTTAAGTGGTTTTTCACTCTTTCGTTTAAGAGAGTACATCACACCACTGATTTTATTGGTTTAATAGGGGTGTATGACTAATATCCAATCAGAGATATGGTAAAGAAAAGCGTCAAAGAATGCACACACAATATATAAAAAAGTATTTTGATGATTCTCATATATCATTATTCCCCCGGCTTAAGCATAATAATAGAGCAAATTTCTAACGTCTGTCATCCATCATCAATACACTTTAGCCAGGTGATATGCAAGTTTACTTCATGGTATTCTTTAAATATAATGTATTTGGGGGGGTCTTCATCTTGAGTTGACATGTATTGACCATGTATGCAAGGCTGTTAAGACATTTTTAGCCAATCGATTGCCCCCCCAAAGACCCCCCCATATTTTTTGGAATTTTTTTTTCAATTATCACCCAAAGACCCATTTTTTATGGGGAATATTTTGAAAATTTTCACTCTAAGAGGCTATTTCATTGTCACCCAAGACCCCCATGGGTAAATTGTGAAAATTTTCATTCAAAGACCTCTATCTTGTAGGAAATTTTTCAAAAATTTTACCCCCAAAAGCCAATTTGTTTTTGAAAGTTGCCGTCAAGTTTGTCACCCTCGAAACCCTATTTGCGAGCCAATTTTGCTGGCCTCCTTCCACGAGATCTGTCATGAATGCCCCGAGTTTTGAAGCACCAGCATTTCATCCGATATCCATTTCATATGTGAGTACCCCCACCCACCCCTGGAGAATGTATTGGGCCTTCTAGAGATGAAGCTGTAAGAAAGGTTGTTGGTTCTCCATAGGTTTAAACCACCTATGCAACACAAAGGCGGATATTGAAACTGTATCATACATTTGGTGGATCTCCCTTTAACTCTCCCTTGGGCAGAAGAAGGCAGAATGATGCCCATTTTTACAAAATTGGGCACTCATGTCAGCAAATACAGGTATATGGGTCAGTCACTTATCCCCTGTGGGTATGAGCTTTGAAGATTTGTAACACCAAGGGGGCCCAGGCTCAGGTGGGTGATGGTGGTTTAATATGGTTGGATTTTTTTGCACCTGACGATTCACCTTCTCTTTTGTTTATTTTCTTATTCTCCATATCGGGAATTTTTGGCAAAGTGCATGATAATATCCAATGACATGCATGCTTTATCAAAGTCCACTGGCCTTTTCTAAAAGCTAATGTGAGATTTTGGCGTGATAACCTGCTCCCAGAGCATATATTTTCAACCCGTCTAATTGCAGTGCTATTCATGATTATGTGTGCACTTTATTCTGTTAATGTGTTTAAGTATTACAAAAGAACAACTTTCTTCCAGCTCGTATTGCATGGAGTGCATGTGTAGGTGCTTGTCTTGTAATCCAAAACTCTTGGATTTGAGTCCCACTTCCAGCACAAAATTTAAAGAGGCATTTCGTGATCCACAGCCTCGTCCCCCGACTTACCTTGAAAAAGTTGAGATTTTAATACCATCTGAACCGTTAGCCTTAGTAATCCATGTGTACCTAATCTTACGTGCAAATTCGGTCGCATCTGCAAGAAATTCGCAATTTTGTATTTTTTGTCCGTAAACGGACAGAAATTACAGCACAGTGGCCTATGGGACCGTGGGAAACAAACAATTACTCATAACCCAAAACCGCAAGATCGGGATCAACTCAAATTTCGTGAATAAACTTTTCTCAAGGATATCTAATGAACCATGAATAAAACAGAAGGTGCTGGAATCACGAATGCACCTTTAACTTTTAGTCAGAGAGAACGTTCATGTGACCGTACAGTTGAGTATATACACAATCTTTTTGCTAAAAATGATAGATTAGGGTGTGTAGAATAAGAATCTGCCAGCACCTAGGCATCCTCGGGCGTTTTGAGAAATCCGAGATGGCGTCGCCATAAATGATAATTATCTATTTAACCCTATATTATTAAACTATGGAGTTACTAGATATACTATAGGATCCAATGAACAAGTGTATGGCACTTGTAACATTAAGTCATACTTCAAATTCAAAATGGAAGCCAAATCCAATAATTTTAAAATATCCCCTATAACAGCAAATACCTGTGATAAAAAATAGACATGAAGTACTTAGTTTATGTTGTTAGACACAATAAATGTATTTCTGATACTTTTAAAATTGTAACATGACGTCAATCAATATGGCAGCCAGAAACGTGAGCATCTTCAAAAATACTTGACACAAATTTGTAAGTATTACAGCCTTCAAATCGAAATCAATGTGTTAATGACATTAGAAATGTACCTTTTTTTAAACTTACTTCCTTTTCAATCCTTACCAAGCCACTTCATCCTGGGTAAGACCTCTCCACCTTTGTGTCATCTGTGAAGCAAACGGCGCATAGGGATTACTCGGTTGTGGTGTTTGTAACCCTGCACAAAAAGTATCTCGGCAGTGTTTCGATAGATTGTGCCAAAGTCCTACCATTTTGAAAGATTTCGAAATAATACATTTAATGTCTAGGTCTTGCTCTTTCATTAATACCTTGCTTGTAAAGGCGTGTAGAAATTGAAATTGGCTGAAATAGAACGTCCGAAAGACGCCAACCCCCAAAACCAAAAGTTGCAGTGTTGGATTTTTTCCAATGTGCTTTGCATGTATTGATAACGACACGGACCACAATCAATATTACACGTAGGCCTTCTCGCTCATTTAGTCGGAAAACCTCTTTGTTTAAAAATAAATACACACGTTGAGTGCGTTGTAACCCACAGTGACCATTGCAAATCCAAAAACTGCAACTTTTGGTTTCGGGGGTTTGCGTCTTTCGTGCGTTCTAATTCAGCCATTTTTGCACGCTTTTTCACATCGAGGTGTCAATGAAGAGCAAGACTAAGCAACAAAATGTATATTTCGAAAACTTTCAAATGGTATGACTTTGGCATAATACTGATCGAAAAACATGCTAAGATACTTTTTGTGCCAGGTGTATCTGTCTGTTGGTAAAAAGTTTGACCCAAAGGCTAACCCTAAACATATTGGGCCACTCTTTCCACTTAATGTATTTTGCCTTATTTTCATAATCTTGGATATGATGGTCCTTGGGAGTGTCCTACATCTTGGTCCCCAAATATGACCGGTTCTCATGTGAACTTTGTCCCCATTCACAAAGCGCACACGGGCACCAGACATAACATGCATTGGGTGGATGAGTGAATTTGTATTTTCTTATTTTGTGTGATCGATCAAGTAATTCAAGGATAATAAAAGAAAGCGCAACGTTAGTAGACATTAACATCATGGGTGAATTCTGATTTTTCTGTATTTTGTTGTTTAGTCTTGTGAAAATTGAAACACATTTAAAATATACAAAAACAATATTTTTGTGAAAATTCATAATTATTGATGTAAAAAATTACCATGTATTCTAATGGAAACATTCTTTATCAAAACTATAAAGCCACAATAGTGGAGATTTTTTGTGTCCTAGTAGGCCTATAATTAATGGAGTGTATTCCCAGGGGTTGTATTAATTCCATCCTCACAATGCACCATTTGGGAAATTTCATCTCATAAGGTCATGTAATCATATTACCACATAAAAACTCCCCAACTTTTTTTTTTTTTTTTTAACTCATTTATCCACAAAGCACTAGTACTTTTTTAGCATGACTAAAATTTGTCTTGTGGTTCTTAAACTTTGTGAGCACTTGTTATCCCTAATTACTGACCAGTGTTTTTTAGTACAGTACTATAGGCATGGGCAATGCATTATGGGATTCTTATCAAAACACCCTCTGGTGTATTTCATTTGTGGCGAGGAAATGATTGGTTCTGCATTTAAAAATGAACATTATCCAATATTTTAAAATTATGTTTGTTAAAATTGCTGGTGACATAACTTGCCTACTTGACCACTTGTCACTCGCTCCTTTGAGTTTATTTATCAATAAAATAACAGTGCAAACAAGATGTAAATTCAGACTTAAAAATAGTAGAAATCTCTCCCTGTTGTATATTATCCAGATACTGCAAATATATTGCCCAATATTCTTAGTTGCATTTACGTTTTGATAACCCTTTTTGTATACCTCATACATTTTGACCTACTAGGGGAGCAGTCATTCTTATGCCAGGGGGAATAGAGGATTTCAACTTTTTTTTGGTGCAAAAATTTTCCGCGTTCCCCCTCGCTCCATTCAAAAAATTTCAACACTGTCCCCTCCCCCCCTTGATCATGCTGATTTCTGCCCATTTAAAGTTCATGTTCCCTTCTCTCTCGTTGATGAAGAATTTCCCATTCCCCCTCTCTTAAAATTTTTTCGGGTTTCCCCCTCAATCCTCCATTCCCCCTCCCCCCCCTGCTAAATAATGACCCCTCCCTAAATTAGACTGTAAAAGTGGAAATATTAGCACTACATTAAGTTCACACTTTTTGGTGCATTTTGTAATCCTATGTAGAATAGGCTGAAAAAAAGCGATTTTAAAACAGTGAAATGCTCAAAATTGCAGAAACGTGAAAATTGCAACACGAAAATGACCACTTTACAGTATCGGACTGTCATACTGCAGTCAAGTGAACCATCACTATTGTGATGATGAATATGATAAAGTTGAGGAAGATTATATTTGCGTATAAGTACTCGACTCTTTAGCTGGCAATTTTTACTCAACAGAATTGTTCACAATTTCTGACATGGATTTTTTGTGTGTGAATGCTTGGCTTTTTTGCAATTATATAATATTTATATTCAGCACGAATGATATTTGTGTCATTTTTTCATTTTCACATTTCAGTGTACTGACATTTTGTGCATAAAGCAGCGCAAAAAAAACCACTTTAACATATAAATGACAAGGAAATGGTAGTTTGCAAGTTCAAGTCTAAATTCAATGATGGTGATTGATAGGTAATGTTCTGTTGTACTGAATAAAATAGGACTTTCCTATAGAATCCCATGGGGTGTTAAATTGTAAGGAATACAGGCCTGTGGTGTTATGGCCTGAGGGTGTGCAGGAGTGCAACCCTCCTAAAAATGGGAGTACTAATTGGTTAAGGACATCTGGACAAGCATGACAGAAGAAAACCAAAACGAATTTTTGAACTTGTCTTCTCTGCTAATCAGCCTATGAAGAGGTATGCTTAGTTTTCGCTCATATATGGCCGAAAATACTAAATCATCTCCTTATTATATAAAGACGATGTAATCAGCTTATTCACTTAAAGACACTGCACATTTGAAACTTTTCAAAATGGGATATTTTCAATGGTGGAAACCTTACATACATTATCCCTCACCTCAATGATTAATCCCCAATCAGTTCCCTTTGGGAAAACAGAAGGATTTTATAATAAAATCACTCCAGTGATTTTATTAAGCAGACGAACGGACTGGCATCAAACCAAGAAAACACACCCAGAGTTGATTCCCACGGCATCCACCCAGTTTGACCGGTCTGTTACCTTGTGGTTTTAATATCATTGAGTACGAGTCGTGAGTTCATGTTATAGACACATTTGAGTTACGGCCACAACCTAAAAGTTAGCCTACAAACTACCTGAATGTGAATATATCTGTAGTCTTCCATGGCATAAAATATCATTTGTTTGAGAGCAATTGAAGCAATTTCATATTTTGTGAATATTTGCCGGCTGCATTAAGGGGGATGACCCCATATAAGTATATAAAGTTTTCATCTTGGTTAGAAGTTCTAGAATCAAGGTTATCTTCCCAGCTCAGGACAAAATAACGACAGATATAAGTAACACAAGTCAAATTAAAGGTGTGTCCTCGATCACACCTAGCCAACCCCCCCCCCCCCATGTTACTCCACCGAAATGGAGAGTTGGTAGCAGAATAACGCTCACATTTTTCGTCTTACCTGAGTGAAATTTTTGGCCTAGCCCATTAATTTAACTTTTGATGTTTTGAAGCAAAAACCTCTCCAACCTGTCGAGGGACAATTTAGTACCACTTTTGCTTCTACTATCCAAACCGCTGTCCGATTTTCAACTCAACGTTTGTAATGGGATGTTTTGGTGATATGTTCCATGTGAAGGATAAAACTCATAGGAAAATTTTGATCATGATCTGGTCACCCACCTTTAAAGTTTGGCACTATAAAATCAGTTGGCGTACCGAGCCAGTCGACCCAGAGGGACCAAATTTCCTACTCATCCAAGAGGGGGCAAAATTCGTAAGTCGTCCCGGTGATTTGCTCCAATTATGTCTAAACTCATCAAAATGAGCAAGAAAATCTCCAAATTTACTTAATTTTGCCCAAATTTGGTTTAAATCGGTTGAAATTCCTTGAAGAAGAGGGATGAAAATGCATATTTCGGTCTGTATCGTCCCACTTTTTCGATCCAGAGGGGGCAACTTTCCCCTGTACTCCCCGGTCGGTACGCCACAGGCACAAAGTAGCATGCATTGTTTAACCTGGCTTCCATACAGGAATTAACATTTAATATGTTTACAACCTGCAACATAGCAGGTTTTCAAGGTGTAAATAATGTGACCTTTAGCAAGACGTAAAACTTGAGAACAGAGGAAGATCACCGCTCTGAATAAGGCATGATCAATATTCATGTTGCACTTTTAAGAATATCAGGCAAGATGCGATGCTCATTGAGTACTTGATGCATCATTTGACATCTTGATTACATGAATGTCTGAAAACAAATAGGATGTCTTAAAGGTAGGTTTAAGAATTTAGCTTGCTTATTCTTCTTGTGATGTATAAGAGTGCTTTTTTCCTTTTTCAAAGTTTCATTATGAAATGATAAGTCATTTTTTAATGGATTGTGAAGCAAAATCTGGCTTATGAAATGGTAATGTCTGCCTGGTTGAATGGCTTGATGTCTGTGTATGTACAAAAAGGTCAACATTTTGCCCTGTCCTTTTTTCTGGAGGAGCTATTGCAGCCAAAATTGGAGATATTGTAGGAGAGCACAAGCCACTATTACCCCCTGTCAGGACCCTGAGGTGTTCCACAGGGTCCTGACCTAGGACTAGGAAATGTAAAAGGTTCAACATTGCACAAGATAGGTTAACATTCTGAGACATACGGTATTGCAGCTAAACCAAAACATATTGTAGTAGGACACAAGGTGTTACTATCTGTGCCATTAGTAAGCCCCACCCTAACATCTAATGTAAACTGAGTTCTTTGCTTAAAACAATAATAGCACTTTTTTGGAAGAGTGCCCCCAATTTTTCACATATTTTTGAGTATTTTTGACACATCGTTGCCATATTAATGGTAGTAAACTTACCGTGAATGGTAGAGTTCAAAATTCTCTGTGCCGGAAAAAGAAGGAATCTGGATAATAATTGACAACTGCAGCAAATGTCCTTCCAATATGGGCAATAGCTGGGGAAATGCATCATGTACATGGTCTATGCTAATCTTGCTAGTTGTCCATTGGTTCGGGTAAGTCAAGTTAGAGTCATTTTTATGAGGTGGCACTCTTCATCATGACAGGACAGACGTAAATTGGAGTTTCCAGCTCCCGCGTTAAATTACAACCGGGGACCCTGATTCTAATTTACAAACTCGTCTTTTATGACAAATATGCATTTTTAGCATTATATTCGCTGGTGTAGTTTACTAGATAATTAGCACCACAACTGTGCAAAGCTCTCAAATTTTGAAAATTGGTGGGGCGCTCTTCAAAAAAATGTTGCCATTATACATTGAAAAATTTAAATAGAACCATGAATATATATATTGGTAGTATAAGGGCATTTCGTGATGCATGACCTAGGTTACCTCCCCCCCCCCCCCCCCCCACGACTTACCTCAACAAATTTTGAGATTTTTTATCTCACCTGAACTGTTGGCATGAGTATATAGTATATGTGCCAAATCGTACATGTATATTCCAATTATACTGCAAAAGACATTCACAATTTTGCAATTTCTGTCCGTCATACGGATTAGATAGAAATTACAACCACGGTGATCTATGGGCTAGCATGTTGATCATTCCTCAAATCAAAATGCACCATCAGAATCAACTGAAAATTTTTGAAATAACCATGCCTTGAGGATATGTGAATCATAAACAACAATGAAGGTGCAGGAATGACAAAATGCACCTTACGAAATAGAAGCAAATTAAGCGAGAAATATTTAAATTTGTGTGGACACGGGAGATTTATGGAGCAATCGCATCTGTAACCACTGATGTGCGTCAAAGAACATGGCATTGGAGACATTGTGGTGTCTGTTCGTATCATGGGGATTAGATTGCCAGTTGTCATAATGAAAATGTCAAATTAGTGATTTTGTGAGAGAAAGTGGTCAGCCTTTTTTTATGGAATTTAACCCTAGAACTACCGGCCAATTGGTTAAAAAGAAGGCGATACCGTTTATTGAACCATCAGGTACAGTGTTAGAATGATGGTATCCCTCGGAAAGAGTGGAGTGAAATATTTTATAAAGCTGCTGTAATTGGTAACATCAAGAATGAACAAATGGAGTAACCAACAATCACAATCATTGTAATAAATGCAGTAGACGCCAGGGGGTTAAGAGAGGAAAGAGAACAATTTCTGACATTGCCATCTGTTACCATGGACACAGATTAAAGTAGGTGTGGGGATGTTATGGGCCTTTAATTGTGATGGCAGTAAGCGTCATGGCTATGGCAGATGGCGAGGTGTTTTGAAATCAATCCCACCAATGCATTGCAATGTGCCACTTTTGTTTATTTTGTACTGGTTACAAAACTATGCCAGTCTCTTAGGGATAAAAAGTGTTCCAAAAGTTTAAAACCACAGGGCATGTCATAATCATGCTAAAAAATTCCCTAAGTACTAATCTTGTGGGCGAAATGATATCATAGAAGTCAGATTTTTATGTGTTAAGAATAGGATTTTTGAGGGATCGCATGACCCTGTTTTGAGGTGACTTTTCCCAAAACTGGTGCATTGTGGGATTAACTCCAATACACCCTCTGGGCTCATGGCAACAAAATCAAATCTGTTTTTGTCTTGAATAAGAAAATAGTCCTCATTCCAGCAAACATGAGATACAGTGAAAATTGGTGGCTGGTATTTCTGAAAGGAGACTAACTTTTAGTCCTGGGTTAAACCGGTTTGTCCTACATGAGGGGACCATTTTTTTCTTACCACCTACTTCGACAAGTGTGTCTGAAATGGGCGAAAATTCCTGCATGGATGGGCTTGAACAGCCCATCACATGAGGACTTTTCTCACCTTACTTTAATTTCGCATATCTTGAAAGGAAAAAAGTCCCCCCTTGTAGGACTAACTCTGGTTTAAACCCGTCTAAAGTTATCTCCCTTTCAGAATACCACCGTAATGTCTTTGCCAATTACTCTTGTGCATCATTGGGCTGGTTTGGCAGACGTCATGCATTAGTGATATGACTTATTGTTGCAATTTGGTTTGTGGATTTGAAAAAAAGTGATTGGAACAAAATATTGCTATTTTAAGTCAGGAATAAGGTGGGAAGGGAAGGAGTACTTTTGGCCATTACGTTGATAATCACTTGGGTGTGTATCATTGTAGAGGTTTGGAGACATCATGCATCATAGCTCAACTGGGGTAGCTCATCAGAGGTGATTGGATCATTGATTTGCTTCAATTAAAAAATTGTGCCAGAATCAGTAATTTGGATGAGAGGGGGATCTTCAAATTGTGAAATTGGAAAGAATGAGGATGTGTGAATCTGGACTGTCATAGTCAGTGTCAGTTTATTTTGCCATTGAATTTGGCAAATGGTTGGCTAATTGGATAAGTGATACTGAAGACCATTTCAGATTGTGCAAGTGCTGGCCTAATGAGTTATCCTCTTCCCCCTATATATGGCGCTTTGCCTGTATTCACAAGAAAGTATTCTAAACGGTGTTCTTTACGTGTCTTTTTTTCCTCATCCATCGAGCCCATTGTATCTCAGAGGTTTAAAATAATGCCAAATAGTTACATTGATACACAGAAGAAACTCACAGATCACAGCAAGATTTCTACTCATGGTGTAACCCACAGCTAAGGCTACTCCATGTGTACTATTAGCTCTACAAAATCGAAGGGTCCCCCTTATACATTATTAATGCAGTGCCTACAACTAGTACTTGCTAAGTACACAAGCCACTGGGTGAATACAGTATATTTTACTTAGCAGACCCATCCGATAGTGTACTCTACAGTGCCTGCCCTAGGTGGTATAACAGTACCCATGTAAGCCACCAGTAGTGGACCACTGCAGCTACTCCACGAGAGTACCTTCACAGGTACCCCCTACTGGCGTGCTAGTAGGCAGCACTTGGACCATAAAGGGTGCCAAACATTCTATTGTTGTTTCCGACTTTATGATCTTTCAAGCTTAGTAGTAAACATCTATAGTTGAGTTGAGGATCACCAAAAAACCCTATTATGACATTTTGTGTAAAAACATATAAAATCTATGGGACCCCATAAATGTAAGTAATGGATAAAATTGCTACAATAATCACACAGAGCTCAAGCTCATTGCCATGGAGACCCATGCCAGGTACTTCAGCATGGAGGTGACTAGTGGTTAAACTACTACGTGTGTACCTAGGTAGATGATTACCCCCAATTTTGCGGCCGGCGATGTCACGGTGGTACCATGCAGGTGGGTACTCCATGGCCTACTAACAGCTACTTAACAGGTACTTCTTGAAGAATTGGTGTGTATGTCTAGTGCTTCATTTCAGAGGTCGTGAAAACAGTTACATACTTGCCTAGTACTTCACTCTAAAGTGGAAGCACAACAACAGCAACCATGTTTGTAGTGCTTAATGCCAGAGACTGTGCGCAATGCAAAAACAGATTATACTAGATGGTGTGAGTGGGGAAAACTGGTTTTGGGAAGTTAGCAATTCTATTAGGGAGGAGCATCACATGTGGTGTTGACTTGTATCTGGTGTTGACGTTTGTATATTTGTGAACAGGTTAGTAATTCGTAAGCGGGAGTGACTCGTAACATGGAAAGTATGAATGAAATAGATTTCTGATGAGACCATTTTCATTTATAGTTTTGAATGGGCATCGCCTGGCCATCGGCTAAGGGCCCTGTGTGTGTCTGGGAGGGGTATGCATGGACACCGGCTAAGGCCCAGCCAGTTTGATATCCAAGGGTTAAGAGTAAGGGGGGGTAAACACCAATGAATTGTATAAGGGGGAATGTACTCGAAAAGGGGACATAGATGAGCGTCTTGAACAAGACTACCCAAAGCTATGCCTTGAACCAATCACAACGTATGCCATACCGATGCTCAAGGACACCCCTTTGGTTGCCTAATTCCTCTCACTGACTCTAGCACCGTACCCAAAATATGCGCAATGCAGCGGGCCACTTGCTAGGTCATTGGACATTCGTGAGAAACACACGAGCCTACATAAGAGCTACGGAAGGCGGCCACTCTTTACAAAAACTCCGATTAGAGCATGACAGCAGAATTGCCAAGAGCAAAGCAAAACAAAGTTGCTCTCGACAAGGCCTTTTTGTAGGAACCTATTAAGGGTCTAGTATTGCATTAACAAATATTCGGGCTATACTTACCCAGTCTGATCACATCCACACATATCAATTTCTTGACCAGTTTTTGACAGTTAAGAAATCAAGGAAATTGCAACACAAAGCTTGTCCACAGAGCATCGGAAGTGGTAATTCACTCTGTGGAGGATGACCTTCATGTTATGCATTGAGCAAGGAATGTTCCACTTTGTTAAATATGGGTTTTCTGGCCTGAAGCACTTCAACCCAGCACAGAAGTGCACACATAAATGATCAAATCCATTATTGTGTGTTAAACTTTAGCATCAATTTTATTTATTAGCTGAATTTACATGTAAAATACAAACAGAAAAAGAATGAATGAGCCATACAATATTTAGGGATTACAAAATGAAACTGGAGTGGAGGAAAAGTAAAATATATACCATAATAGTTTTAACTGGTTTTCATAGGCATAATACCTCTGGGTTAATGGTTTCAGAGACTTTGAGAGTTAAGATAATGACAAAACATTGAGATTGTTCACACATCCTCGTATTTTAAAATTTAAATTTTTTAACATAACTCACACACAGAAAGACTCAACTTTCACGTCTTGAACTGAATGGTAGAGAGTCACGTACAACTACAACCACCAGAAAAAAAATCATATTCCACAATCACTTTTTGAGACAAAAGATTTGAAGTGTGTATAGCAAATAATTTTGGCTTCTTTAAGTCTTCCAATTTTATGTACAGGGATCGTTTTTACTAATTTAAAATTTTTTTCTGTAGGTCAGTTTTAAGATTTCACAAAACTTTAAATTATCTCTATGTTCCGTGCATACCTTGTGTAACATAATAGCACTCTTTATGGCATGTGTACATTATTATTTTGTTTTCATTTTTTTGGTACCTATTGGTAACGGTAGTAGCACTATAAGGTAACATCTACAGCTAACATTTGCTATTTTCCTGCTACTCAAAATGAGGAAATCGGTTTGTCTTAGCTTTCAAAATTCAGACAATGTTTTGTGTTATTTTAAAATACCACGGAATAACAACAAAATCTATTGGTATTGGGTAGTAGCACCATATGTGTCATACATACCGTTAGCTATTTTGTTACATTTCTTTTGGAAGGTTACAATTAGAAATTGGCATTTCAGTTATTTACATTCACACCAATGTTTTGGCAATTAAAATACATGCACTGAATAAACACACACTTTGCATTGGTAAGCACCACTATGAACCCATGGACTATTTTGGTTGCTTTCCTGAGAATACAAATTTGCCATTTCAGTTATTTCATGCACACACAATGTTTTGTGACAATTTAAAATAATGCACCTAATCATAAACACAAATTCATAAATGTACTTCAGGAATAGAGTAATCATGATTTCTATTTAACAGACTATAATTGGTTCTTCACAAATGTAGTGTGTATTTGGTGCTTAAAAATATATAACATCCTCTATTACAATTTTTTCATAACAAAACAGTATTGATTTTTCTATTATTTTATATGAAATAATAATTAGAGGCTGTTTATATTTTTAGCAGTAATCTACAGAAAAAAAACAACACATCGCAGATTTAACCTATTTGCCTTGAGAGCTATCATTTATAAGTGAATAAAACATGCCTCTGATTGGTGTAATTTCTCAGCCGGGCATGTTTGTTTAGAAAAGTCAGGTTCCAAAAATGTCAACAAAATTCCCTACACTTGCCCCATTTTTTAATTTTTAAAAATGACTTTCTACACAATCCCGCACTCTCTTTAATCGTATTAAAAGGGCATGTAAGCCTAAAGAACAAAATGTATGTGCACAGTAAATGTATACTTGAACTCTCAAATAAAATTTTGTGGAATTCAAGAGGACAAGTACGTTTATTATTCCTTTTTCACCACACCATGCACAAGTTATTTCATATATTTTGTTTACTTTACCGTGGGATAAAGATATTCCACCCTGTTGCCTTTTGCATAATTTTGTTTTCCAAAGCTCCAAGTTTTTTGTGTCCGATCCTCTGAAAAACCACTTTGTCATCATGTATTTTAATTTTTCGATGTTTGCTGCGATATGGCTTCAGAGACCCATGGCGTGCCAGTCGCTTCTTCTACATGTTGGGCCATGATATGCATGTAAAGAGTTACATCACGTGCCAAGTACACGTCTTTGTAGAGGGTTACCCATGCTTGAGCTCGTTCTTTAAATCTTTTAAGTTCTTCCGAGTTCATTTCACACTTTAACAGATCTATTAGCACAGGAAAATTCTTCCCATAACTGAATAACTTTGTCAAGACTCTTGTGCCATGGAATTAGACGACGAAAATCAATGTTCTTTTGTATCTTCTTGTGTTCTGGTCCCACAAAGTCTCGATAAGTGAGCAACCCACTTTGCTTGTCGGTGTGGAATTTCCAGGGAATTCCAAGACCCGCAACAAAAGTTTCAAAGGCCATGATGTTTTTACACTTTTCTTTATTGATGTTTTTCTGTTTCTTTGAATATTGTCTTCTGGTGTTCGCAGATCCTTTATCAATTGCCGGATAAGTTGGTCCGAGATGCGTAGATGCATGTGAAGCGGTCCCTAAGTAACATCAACCCAATTTCGATCGGTAACATAGGAGATTTGACACAATTGAAAGTTTATTTCTCGGTCCTGGGGATTTGGCATGTTTTTCTATGTCCTTAATGGTTCGTGCTCCTTGCTCTATGTTAGACATGACCACTGGAGAGCCATGTCCCAAAACTTGCTGCTTGGACATTTGCACCATGCACAAAGGATAGTCAGAGAACACGAACCAATACCCATCATTTCGTTAATAAATTTGAGATCTGCACAAAATTTGAAATGGAGTTTGATTTGCATTCCTCCAACAGTCACAGTCTTCAGATGTTTGATGGTTTCCACGACATCAGAAAAAATGGGTCCTAATTGTTCATACTTTTCTGGTACTCTGGCCAAAGCTATAATGTGGTCATTAGATTGAAATTGTCCAAATACCAAGCAAAACCCAACATTTGTCACTCCAAACCTTGATCCAAAAGATGTTCCATCACCAGTTATTTTAACAACAACCGTGTCCCCATTTGTAATATTGCAATTTGGATACATGACCATTAAATGTGAAATTGATCTAACTAGCTTTTCTTCAAGGGGCTCACATACTGCGTGGTGTTCGGGAATAATTTCAGTTTTGAAAAGGGAGTTAATTTCTGATGCGCGAACTTGAAGGCTATGCAGTGAAGG
Source organism: Ophioderma brevispina (assembly GCA_023653785.1). Lineage (NCBI taxonomy): Eukaryota > Metazoa > Echinodermata > Ophiuroidea > Amphilepidida > Ophiodermatidae > Ophioderma > Ophioderma brevispina. Next base: position 52,358 of record JAMKCH010020437.1, on the reverse strand, counting down.
CAGTGGTTTTCCTTCAGAGAGGGAGAGTTCCTGATATGGTAGATCAGGGATGCAGTGCCGATCTTTCACAAAGAGCATTCTATCAATCGAGGGTTTAGATGGTGCATTTTGATCACACCCAGGTGCCCTCAGATTGATCATGTTTCCTAATTTGTCCTCAACAATAAGGCATTTGGGTATTCGCCCATCTTGCGTTAATAAGTCCCATGCAAATTTAGCGTCCGTGTTCAGTTCCTTCTTCTGCTGCCTCTTCCACGATGAGCTGACAGGCCTATTTCGCTCTTTTAACACTTGTCTTCTCTGTTTTGTCCTCCTTTTAAGGAGGCGGTTTAGGAATATCTGAGCTTGTCTTTTTTCTTTCCTAAGTTTTTTTGCATTTTTTGCTAAATCACTTGCCTTACGTTTAGCCCGAATTGCCTTTTCCTCTGCCACTTTTCTTCTTTTTTTCTCACTCTCAAGCTCGTGGTGCAATTTTCTTTTTACACTTCCTAGACTTAGCTTGTATGTGGTATCTTTTAATTTATCAAAGAGTATTTGGCTTTGGCGACCACCCTTTTTCACAGTTTTTTTCACTAAGGTGGCAAGTGTTTTGATTTTACTAGTGAGTTTTGGCAATGTGGAATCAGTATCAACAAATTGAAAGTTTACACCATTGTCTTGACACAACCTTTCCAAAATTGACTGGCTACATTCAGCTTTCCAAAAAGCATGGTCACTGTTCTTAATAAGTTTATGAAGGACAAAATTGTTTATTTCAAGAATCCATTCATTTTCTATGGGCTGACTTTTAACAAGTGATTTTGTTATATACAGTGCAAAAATAAGCCCAAGACAAAAAGAAAATCTCAAAATATTGGCCATTGTGCAAATAATGCTGGACTCAAACACCTTACTCTACAAAAACTATGAGTAAAAATAATATTTACAATAAAGAAGTCACAATACAATATCTAGTCCTTCAGCATGTTTAGTTGGCTGCTGTTAGCAGTCTCTTTCACAAAGCGAAGCGTGCACATATATCCCCTGTGGCTCAATTTCTTGTTCAAGTCTAAAGTGTACTCGGTGAGACACTGTCTTTCTGTCAGCCAAATTTGTAGGGTGCCATCGCTGATATAGGCAAAATCTCCAGCTTCATTGCCGATACGATACCACCAATCACTGCCAAGAACTGGTGATAGCTGGGAATGATGGATATGATAAATCTCCCTCGCACCAACAGATTTGAAAGTTTCAGCTTTGCTCTCTTTCAACAGGCGTTCAAATGTTTCCTTCTGAACGGGAACTTTGATGGTCACTTCCGTGTCTTGAACACGTGACAGGTTTAGGTTTTCTTTTACTTGCACCCTGAGATTGTTCAGCAATAATTGGTAAGCATCACTTGCTTCATGTTGGCTGGTTTCTACCACATCACTAGCTAAACGCCACTCGTCATACGATTTTGACCACCCCACATAGTGGACAAGCAGTTCCTCTTGTCCATCAGTATTTGTTCTGCTGTCTTTAGTTTGCAATCGCCATAGTTTGGATGTGGACCACTTTGGCTCTTTCTCCCTTTTCAAGGCTATGTTTTCCCCACTGTCTAGGGCTTGGTAATCGATCCTTGATCTTTTTCGCAAAAACATCTCATCCTGAGGAAAATAAACGAGAAAGAAATTAATCAAAAAGAATAAACACCAATGATTTACAATATTTGTTTAAAAATTGTCTCAGAAGACCGTGCACATTTTGTTTAAAATTGGTCTTTTAGCGCATTATTTTTTTAAAGTTTTGACTCACTTGAAAGATTTTTTTTAATTTTCAGAAAAAAAGAGTTTTGCGGCCTAATAAATTGGAAAAAGTGGGCCAAAAATGCAATTTAAAATTTTAAATCCCACATTTCGCATTTTTCACATTTCTTCTGGGACAAACCTTTTTTTTGCATTACGAAACTTTTTTAGGCTTGTTCTTGGCTCTTTTGAAACATTCACAAAAATATGCAACAATTTAAAATTTATATGTGCAACTCATGGATAGTTTTTTTCCTGTGTATTGCATGAAAAATATTGATATTGTAAAAGAACCTTTCCGATAAGCAACATCTACCCATCTACAGTTAGTTTTGAATTTTGATAAACCTTCCATTATTAATTAAAACGCAAAAACATATCTACACCAACATAAAGTTGAGTGATGCTATTTTGCCCGGTGACTAAACCAGCCAAACCAGTTAAGACACAGAAAGACAATGTTGAAAACATGATAAACAATAAATATATAGGATTGAAAATCTTACCTGAAGTGCCAAAATATCCCACATCTTGGATCAATTTGCGTGTAGTCCTTTGTTGGATTGTGGTCTCTAGAGTTGTAAAGATGCTACTGTGTAGAAGTCTGTGGAATCGTATATCAAAACAGCAAGACGTACAACTGGGATACGGAACGTGGGGGAAAAATGAATTTGGTATTAAATTCCTATTTTTATTTAATTTCATGCACCCACGTAATTAATTGTTATAGTGTAACTGGTACTATACACTTGAAATGCGAGATCACCATTTTTTTTCATAAAAATCTAGACTTTGGAAATGGAGAGCTTTATATGGTAAGTGTAATTCCTGAGGACTGGTTTTTATTAATTTTAAGATTTCCTAATTCATTAATCTTAAGGAATGATTTCTCGTCATGAGAAGTACGCACAGCGTTCCATTCAAACCCTGCATGCCTCATTCAACCCATCTAGCAATAATGGTGTTGCCCACACAACCCGTTCAAGCTACGCTGTACCCGCCAGCATGTGTATGCTACACATCGTTTCGGCATGGAAGAAGCCAGTTTTAACATTGCATAAGTTTCGTTTTATTACAGAGTTTGTATCAGAAATACATCTACAGGAATCGTATTTTATAAGGAAGATAGCCATGTATATTTTTACATATCTATAAATAAACAAGGACAAACTACCTGCCAAAGTACGACGTGTTTACAGCGCCCTCCACTACAGGGTATCATGCAGAACAAGCTGACTCATAGGATTCACGGACTATGTAAGAAATCCTGTGAATGGGTAATTTTTTCCCGCCTCATGTACGCGGTTACTTAGCCAATCAGCGTAATTAACAACAAAGGTAGTCGTTTTTAAAGTCTCGTTTGGCGCACAAACGAAAAAAATCCCGTGCGAGAAATGGACCAAGTTACGATGATTCAGGGATCGCATGATAAGTCCGTCTTCTCGAAAAAAAAGGTTCTCTGCACAGTAAATTCATCCAAACTCGATTGGTTCAACTGCCATTGTACGAGGGGAGATTATTTTTCTAATATGATTCATACATTGTAAAAAAGAGAAAAGTGCTGTAAAAAATAAACAAAACGAAGAAATACGATGTAGGCTGCCGAGATATATTTAGAGCACCAAAAAGCATAGTGATTTTAGGGGATTTCTTGCAAGCGCGCTATGCACCCACCGCCGTTCGCGGAGCTTAAGTTGCGGTAAGAAATTGATTATGTTGAACTAGAAGCCAATTGTGTTCATGAAACATGACCTATAGTCTTGCGCATGGGCCTGAGTCAGTGGTTCTTCTGACCAAGTCCTGTGACCGAGCCTAAGAATGAAATTTATCCAACTATGCCCACCATGATAAAAGAGTGTCTCAATGGTCATGCTTCTACGATCTCCTTTTTATGGACCTTTGATCCTAGTCGAATGACATGTAGATGTACGTAGCCATAGACAAAACTATAAAGCATCTGTCATCTGAGTACTGTTAGCAGATGACAACTAGCATGCATCAGATGGAAACTGGCTGGCGATTCAATCCCAAAATGCTTTGCAAGTTTGATTATTCACAATTTTCGACATTTTGATCCAAATGACCATTTGCCATGTTTGCTGACCATTGATAAAAAATCTGTGCACACCCCATAGACACTGGCCATAGACAATACATGTGCAGAAGTCACATGTCCAGCTTGACTTATTTGAAGGAAAAAGAAGGCTTTCTTAGATTTGGGCCAAAAATGTCCATACTGACTGCCAGATGACTACTGACCACATATTGTGTACACCTTATATGGGGCTTGGGTAGGTGGTTCATATGACAACATTTGGTTGCAGTCAGTGCAAGCGTTCGGCACTAGTAGCATTTTGAAGCAACCGGAAGTCTTGCGGAAAGAAACAAAGAAGAAATCGCTCAAATACAAGACCTAGCGACCGCAACGGGGGGCCAGGGGGTCTCACATTGAGAGGAAGTATGGGTATGTGCCGCCTATAAGACCCTCATTTTCAGGCTCTTTTTCAGTTCCATTGACCCCAATTTTAGGACCATTTCAGTTCCAGAGACCCTACTTTTCATGTCCAAAGCCATATTCTACCAAATTTTCTTCAAAAAACCTCAAAAAGTAGCTGGAGGTAAATTGCAGCTTATTTTCTGAAATTTTCAGAAAACCTAGTTCCAGAGACCCCATTTTTTGGGCCTCAAATCAGCTCTGGAGCCTCAATTTTTAAAATCTGGGCGGCACATACCTACCCAAAAAAAGTTGAGAACTGATATTTGTTGTTTTATTTTGGTTTTATCACAATAAATGAGACTTTCAAACAGCTGTGTAGCACACTCTCTCTTTAGCACACTCTAACAGACCTCATTTATTGTAGATATCATGCATCATAACCAACAACTAATATGACAATTTGCCTGCATACAAGTGTATGTAGGTTAATGGGAGGGAGCTCAGGGGACACATCTTGTGTGGACTTGTTGTTCATGGCCCTTTGCAACAACACTTCTGTTATTACCGATGGCTATGCGGCCTGCATTTTGATCAAATAATTATTCGGCCTTTTATTTGGGTAACTTGATGTAGTGCTGTCCTCAATTTGTAGAAATATCGCATTGCAGTCAACATTGATTTGTTCAGGCCCGTGAATGTCCCAAGAGTATGCTAACAGTGTATATACTTTAGCCACAGTGTTTGATATGCAAAATCGATTTAACTTGTAAAAAGAATTAAATGAAGAATACTACCTTTTTGCCATCTGTACACACACTGCAAACCAAATTATGAACAGGACTTTGTTTGAATTGCAGTAGTGGATACTGGCTTTGTAGATAATGAAATACTACATTAGTTTAAGCTCCCTCGTCTCTGTTCATTGCATGGGGATGTAAAATTTGAAAAGGATAGTAATTTTAACAGATGGTTCAGAAATAAGAAATAGAACTTTTTCCATCGAGTGCCAAATCTGTTCCTTGCTCTCACTGTTCATAATCATTCTCAAGCAACCCTTAAAGGCACATTTCATGGTTCTAGCACCATGTGATTTGTTTTATGGTTCAATATGCATCATTTAAAAGATAAGTAAACAATTTGAGTTGATTCCCATTTTCCTGTTATGAGCAAATGCTTGTATTGGACCACTTTGTTGTAATATATGTGTTGTTGGATAGAAAATAGAACATTTTAAATTTCTTGCATGTAGAAGATAAAATCTGCAGATAGGATTAGGCATGCATTGAAATGCAAAGCCAATGGTTCATTTAGGGATTCAAACATGTTACAGAGTGGTTCATCACAAATCGACAGCGATGCATCCATGCGTCCGCATATTTTTATCCTGCAAGGGAGGCATATGCAGATACATTGGATGCAGAGTTGTTGATTTGTGATGAACCACTCTGTAACATGTTTGAAACCCTTTCAACAACAATCTTTATGGAAACTTCTTAATATCATGTAGAGTGCAACATAATTATTCTCACTATAATACTAAAATGTAATACAGAAATCTTTCCTCGCAATATATATTAGCAAAATCTAAAGCAAAACGATAGTTTTAGCATGTTTGTTGCTTTGCAGGCTGCACATGGTGCCCTTGCGCGTACTCAGAGTTCCAAACGTGACGAACAGTGCACCAACTTAAGCGTACCGCATAAATGCACTTCTATGAACACCGCGCCATGTAGGATGCGCTAATTTGCACATCAACTCTGGGTTAATAATGAATAAACAATGGTACGCTCCTGTACAAGGAGATACAGTGAGTTGTTGAAATCATTTTAACATCTTGACTTGTTTTATACAGGTCATGATGAGGATGAGGCTACAGATTACTATACCTTGATTCAGAATCCCTTGCACCTTTCTAAAAATATGCCTGCACTCCCACCAAGTAGTGCGCACCATTCCCACCAAGTAGCAAGCACCATGCATGACATTGTGTAAGGGAAATACATTTGGCTGCCACACACATTCGTAGTTTGACATAAAACCAGTCGAAGGGATTGTGATAGCAATTAGAAATGCCCCTATATTTGTAACCTTAAAGTAATCAATCTACATGCATTGCCTAATTGAATGAATGTACACCATTTACACGACATTTTTTAGAGCACTAGAATTGAAAACATTTCATCTTCAAACTTAAAGGGATAAGCAGCGATTTTCTCATCTGAAACATCGAAAAAATCATCAAAATTCATATTTTGGTATTTTTGTGACTGGCATGGATGTACTAACCTTACCTGCAAGTGGTTGGCTTGAAATCCGTGTATTCAAGACAAGGCAGCACTTTTTATCTGATTCTGTAATTTCTATACGTGTGTATCAATATTCCGACTTGCGATCAAAAAAGCCTTTCCGTGTTTATCCTAGATTTATAAGCGTAATATTGTGCACCATATCCTGTACAGTTTGACCCCAAACACAAATATCAATTATCATTGATTTTTGTTATTCTGTACTGGTTTAAACAACCATCAGCTGTTTGGTGTAGATTTTCAGATGTCATCGCTGTATGTCTATTTGTGGGAGACGGTATGACAAATTTCCTCAAATACTTCATTTTTCACTATTTGGTGTTTTTGTTCCTACATTAAAGTAGTTATATGGAATTGTACATACTTATCTTTGATTTGTAAGTTAAAAAAATGCATTTCCGTTTTTTTTTATTCTCTCGCATCGCTGCTCATCCCTTTAACACAATTTAACCCCAGCATATCAACTCCTTTACTTTGTCTGGTCTGAAGTATGAAGTAAATGACACACGTGCGATGAAAATATGGTACAATGTATACGCCCGCGACGCTACTTAAAATGATTCTACACTCTTTCAAGCTCTAAGTTCATCTGACTTGATTTGTCCCTCCATCTCAAATTAGAGAAACAGGACAATATCTGTGTCAAGTTTCTCTTGATTATCTTTCCCCGATATATGGCCCTTACATCAACACTCGCATAACCCTAGGCTGTGCGGCATTCACTTGATTACTATTATTTTTTCTCTCTATTTGTATAACCTAGCCAACTGGCCGCTTTGGTATTGTAAAATATCGTATTCCCCTCAGCATTGATTTGGTCTGTCCACAGCAATTTTGCACAATGTTTAACCTAGTTTATAGGAGAAGTTCCAATGTACATGCAGGTTGTGGATTTGTGTTGATGCAAAGCATTGATGTTGTGAATTACCGATCAACTTCAACTCCCTCATGGCCCTTCAACTAGATTAGGCAATAAGTTGCCTGCCACCCCCTGGGCCATCGGGGGTTTTGCGGGGTTGCGTACTATTAAGACTAACCCCGTATCAAAAAGGAGCCTGACCAGACTCTGTAGTATCTTTTATGGCCTCTTGTGTGGTGTCCTGTGTAGATACAGGTATGCTAGCACATTGGAATAAGGGAGGAGTCATTATTTACACCAGAGGGGAATGGACGATTTGAGTGGGAACTGACAAATTTTTGTAAGCAGGAGCCCGGAGTTCCCAAGACTCCCAGTTGAAGCATAGTTCAGTTTTAAGGTCCCCTTTTCAGAAAATGTTCACCTCAGAAGCTAAGTTTTAGCCAAATTTCAGCTCCCAAGCCTGCAAATTTCTCAAAATTTTAGTTCCCAAACTCCTACTTTCAGAGACAAAATCAGCTCGCAAGCCCCCAAGTTGAAAAAAGTTTATCCCCCCCCCCTGGGAGCAGGAGGGGGAATGTGAAAATTGTCATCTGAACTTTTAAATGAAGAAATTTCATAAGGGGGATGCAGAATTTTTTAAAGGAAGTGAAGGGGAGCGCACAATTTCTCACTGGCATAAAAATTGATCGCTCCCTTAGAATATAATGGTACACGGTCGGTGGCATGCATTGTTTCGTTTCTTCTGAATCAAAATAATAAAAGTTAACATCTGTTCCATGAAGATGTATCTATCATGTCAATATAACTTCACTAGGTGCTTTTATATCTTCTATAAATCTCGCATAAACCGTTTTTACATTTTAAATCAAAGGAATTCATGCATTGTGAACCTGCGGTCGGAAGTTTGTGGAAAAGTCAAATAGTGATATTGATATATTTTATGTGTGCATGTGTGTGAATCTAAGAAGGATCTTATAAGCTGCATGCCCACATGTCAATTTGACACATCATTAAACAAAATCTGAAGGGATGTATTCAAGCATGTTTATCATGAATTTGTGTTTGATAAGATCATGTTGGTACATTTTTACCGATTAAGAATCATTATTGAACTTTTTTTTCTTTTATTGTATCTGTCTGAGAGTTGTCAGAACACATTAAATGAATACAATGAGCTATAATGAATCGGAGCATTGATTTGGGATCACATTTCAAACTGCCATGTGTAGTCACTAATGAAAACCATGAATAATGAAGGAGACCTGGACAAGCATGATATGAGACTATGTTGATGTCACCACATCGGTATTTTAGAGTCGTGTTTGCTATTAAGACAACATGAATCTTAACAGATTTTAGCAACTGTGGTACCTCCTTTAATGTTTTGGGTTGGTTCATGCACAGAGAGGTCTTATGATAAAGTCAGTATAACTTACATAGCAGAGAGAGGCCATAAATGAGAAAAGAGAAGTTGTGGAACATGGTATTATGCAAATCATAAATAGGCCTGCATATTATGCCTGCAAAAAAGTACGCATTCAACATAGAATATGTAGACATAAGCAACATCCTTTTGTTAAAGGGCCATGGCCCGATCGCTAATAGCCTCGTCCCCAGGGACCCAGATTTTACCGGAAGTGGTCAATATTTTGGTATCAGAAGAAAGCTACTATTTTTCTCATTTACCCTGTGAAATCTTAGGGCTAAAGGATGTTTGGTTTGGATGTCATGAGCGAAAATGTGCTCCATTTTGGTCGACCAATATTTACTTTACACAGTACTCTATGGGGATTACAAAATCATGTTTTTAGCTCTCACATCAAAACGGGTTGAAATATCGGCGCGAAACTTTACAGATAGGGTTTTGGGGTGAAGGCCATTCTATCAAGATGGAAACTTTATATACTTAAATCGGGCCATCCCCCTTTAAGATTGCTTAAATGCTTGCATAAGTTTCTGTGATAAAGAAAAATATAAACTCAAAATTTTCCAGTTCTTGTATATGTATGTGTGTAACAAATTTATATTTTGGACCATATTCACCTGTTAAAGACACTATCAGTGATTCATCCAAAAGATTCAAAATATTTGAATTTAGCAGAAATAGCTTATAAATGAAGAACAAGTCTGTAGAATTCTCATAAATCATTTTTTGCAACTGAAAACTTAACAGAAAATGACGAAAACAGCAGTGTTCAAAGATATGAATCTCCATTGAATTACATGTCATAGTAAGTGTCCGTACGGACGGTAATGAATAAAATGTATGATTTTGTCCTATTAGGTTGCTTTCAGTGTTAGCACTTGTAGGATATGCTAGGATACTTAAACTTGTTACAGGAATGCAAAAATCTGATTTTTGATGATTTTTTTCGATTTTAGCAAATCAATGATAGTGCCTTTAAAATAAGAGGAGGTATAGTGTTGTTACCACAATGCATTTCTCCAATGAATTTTGCCACGGTTGTCACCATGAATTTATATGACAAAAAAGTACTTAAATGCAAAGATGGGGATGAGTTCTGTTCATTTGGCCACTTTTTGTCACTATAAATTAATGTGACAACGTGAGTGCAAAAAATGTATTTGAAAAGCATTGTGGGAAGAACACTATACTTTCTCTTTGTTAAAATTATGTGCATTTATCACACATTTCCTTTGATTAGTAAACTTGATTATGCTCACCTGCGACAATCAAACGACATCATGACTCCCCTGGAATCGTTGGACTAGAGCCCAACTCAAGCTCTTTACTTTCATAAGGACTCACTGATGAATGTTTATGTACCAACTGGCTTAATCATGAATATGAACATCACAGCTCGTTTGGCCCCATGCAAATTGCTCTGTTGGAACCGTGAATTGTAAGCGTAGAGTGGCGACACATTTTGACAACTGATATAAGTATAGGGACGTGCTAAAGAGCTATTACCTCTTTTTGTGCAAAATTAGACAAAAACAGTTGCGGGAACCTGCCATATAGGCTACAAAGACCATAAGATGATGTTCAGTCCATCTGTATGGCCTTGTTCGCCGTATAGAGTGTGTAAAACAAATTTTAAGGAAAATACATTGGGCCCTGCTATGAACATTTATAACAGTGCAGGACGTAGGTCGATGACAAAATAATCCAAATCAAAACTGTTGCCCAAAACGAAATCATTATTGATATTTTTTTGTTTTATCTGGTTTTGTCATAAGTGAATTTCAAAGAGCTCTGTAAATATCAATAGAGTAAACACTAAAATAAAACAGACACTGCCCCAGTAAACCAGGCTCCTATACCTTGTAAGATGATGAGATAACAATTTTGGATTGTAGTATGATTGCATTTATGTACTGAGAGAGAGGGGAAGAGGGAGAGAGCGAGTATGTATAATGAATCAGTGAATTGGGAATCAGTTTCCACTTAAACATATGTCACTTCCAGACTTAAACAGAGTGAGCTCATGTTGTTAACATTCAAGAGTGTGTTTGTTATAATTGTATGAGTGCTTTTGTGTTACACTTACAACATGTTTAGTGAAAAGTATAAGACTTGGCTAACATGCACACCTGAGAGCTGGAATTGTGAAAATCAGGCTTGTTATCAATGGATATGCTGTATTGTTTGGAATAATAAAATGACCCCGGATAAAGTCAGATATTTCATTTTGAGATAAGCGCAGAATTTGAAATGGATGGGAAACCAGCTTTAAATGATGTAAACAGTGTAAGCATTGCTCTTGTTCTTTTGTCCATCAAAAATCAATATATGCATGAAATTCTTTTGGTTTTTCTATTGAGTTAAAAAAAGTTTATTGATCTCTTTCTCCCCAAAAGTACTCTGGTGACTTGTCCCTGGTTTTGTGGGAGCAGGTCAAATATTGGTGTGCAAGAAAGTTATACCTCGAACTGAAAGTAGTGACTGCCATTGGCATTACAATTCAACTAGTAGAAAGCACCACCTGTACATTGTGGACTAATATGTAATGGAACAGTTTATCACATTGGAGCTTGGAATGCATTCTCGCACAGCTGTTTAAAAGTCTGTTGTTTTCTTATGAACAAAACAAGAAATAAAGCATACATCAACTTGTGAAAACATCTAGCTTTTGGCCACCCAATTTGGATTATCTATGCCACCAGCTACAGGAAATTTGAAAATATGAAATTACACCTCTCTATAGAAGTTGAGTCAATGCGGCACTAGGGCACTAAATATTGAAATAATGGCATTTGCTAGATCTAGGGTGGCAGCGGATTCCTGTAATGGATTTTTTTGATTTTATTATAGGAGTGAGGCTCTTGCATGACCCCACCTTATATCAGTGGGTCAAATTGTTTTTTTCCAACTTTTTGTGAAAATTCTAAAAAATAGGGCAATTTGCATACTAGGCTCAAACAGCTGTGCTCTGCTGTCCAATGAACCATGATAGCAAAGGCGCTACACCTGTATACATGTGTAGCGTCTTGTCTGCAATGTCTTACTGGACAAGAAGAGGAGAAGTAGAAATAGTTCAAATAAAACTTAACAGGTCCCACGATATAGTTTTGATCAGTGGATTGATTTATATCAGATGTCCAGTACATTTTGTGCAAGATCCTCATTTCAAATATACAAGGAGGTGGGATTCATGATGGGCATTCAAATCGGACAGTATACAAATTCTACGTGTATAGGAAAAATAGGGCACATTATTTCCGAGGGTACTGGTACAGGCCCGGGGATGATCCGATGATAAGCTCGGCCAGCAGAAACAATTTTAAAATAGTGTGCCATTATGTACTCAGATGTGTAAACCATGTAGTACGGGTTCTATTACACAGCGCTTTGACTCTGGGGACGAAGTTCTGGGAAACAGTCTGAACTATTCCCAAGCAAAATAGCACTTTGATGTAATGGACATCAGCCAATGAAATGACATGATTATATTTATGATAATTCATGAGTATAACAATAACATATGTCAACAACATGTGCTTATTTCCATACAAATTGGACACAATGTTTAACCTACTTTTGGTAGTTCAAATTGGCAAGCATGTCCAAGCACGATTAGATGTTTTTCTATGTATTTACCTGATGAGGCGAATATCATGGAGGAATATATGTGCAGTGATTCAGACAATGAGGACTGGTTGACACACATACAGGGTTCATCATTCTCAGAAACATGCCACAAGCAAGGAGTGCATCAACACTTTTCTAGAGCATCTGAAAACAAGAGGCTAGACAGTGTAATAGCTTACTAAAACGCTTCATAACTGGTGGGTCGACAGAGCTCAGAGCCCGCTTCCATTGTTTATTCCAAACCAAACACAAAGGTGTGTGAAAATTTTGGTACACATCATGGGGTATGACCATGATACCAATGGGGGAGTCTGATGCACACATGAACTTGTTAACAGATTATTGGAAGGAGACCGACTTGGTACACAGATAAACAAAAGGAATCATTCCTGAAAAACAAAATCCAATCTGTTATGGTTTGATTTTTTTTTTTCATTTGAAATACATTCTACTCCTGTATAGTGGAAGACATACCAAATTCTTCCAGATGGGTGTACAATTCAAATTGAACTTTTACAGTGGGCCAGTGGTTTGTTTAAGACACTATCAGTGATTTGAAAAATATTTGAAATTTGCAGGAATAGCTTCAAAGTGAAGGATAAGTCTGTAGAATTCTCATAAGTTACCTTTTTCAGCTGTAGAATTGAAAGAAAAGAAGAAAATAGCAGTGTTCCAAGATACGATTCTCCATTCATTTACGTGTTGTAGTAAGTGTCCGTTCGGACAGTAATGACTAAAATCTCCGATTCTGTCCTTATTAGGTTGCTTCTGGTCTTATCATTTGCAGGGTATGTTAGGATACCTCTACTTGTTACGTACATGCTAAAATCTGATTTTTGATGATTTTTTCGATTTGCTGATTTAGCAAATCACTGATAGTGTCTTTAGGAAGTACCGTTGCAAAGATCAGCTATATTTTTTCAGATTTTCAATATGGCTTCCAAAATAGCATGTGCTATCATAGTATGTTCATAGTAGCTATGAGGAGTGTGACATTTTTAACTGGGTTTTTAAGACAGTAATTGTGCACAGTTCTAATATTTTATTAATATGGAACTTTGACCTCAGCAGGTGCGAAACAGCATCCACCAACTCGCTTGTTTTTATCATTGGTAATCAGCAAAAATAAGCATGTTTGTGCCCATTTTGAAGAAGTTAACTGAGAACATCCCAGAGGTATTGGTCCTAACATCTGTTCAAACTTTACCAATGACTGATGAAAGTGTTTTGAAAAGTCTTAAGCCCTATTTTAGTACTGCTGCATGTTTCATATTTTAAAGGTGCTTGTTCCAATTTTTGTCTATCCTGTTCTCTACTTGATATGAGAGCCTGACACATGTAAACACTGACCATCAAGTAACATGGCAAACCCACTTGTGGCGTTGATGCTAGATGCAATAATGTATAGTGCAACGCCCTATTCACTACTGTGCTAATATTGATGGTTAAACCATTAAAACGGTAGTTTTTTATCTGTATCTTGAGAAAGAAATGGATTTGAAAGCTGAAATTTCAGGACAACAATGAGAAAAATATGGCCTTTCATCTGATATCAAAATTGATACTATACGTCGGGGTAATTAGGAGGGGCCTAAAGATAATTGGAACAAGCACCTTTAAATGCTTGGAATGATAAAATGCTGCAAACATTAAAGATCCATGGCCCGATTGCTAATTGCCTCATCCCCAGAAGCCCCAGATTTTACCGGAAGTGGTCAAAATTTTGGTATCAGAAGAAAGCTACTATTTGTCTCATTTACCCTGTGAAATCTTAGAGCCAAAGGATGTTTGGTTTGGAAGTTATGAGTGAAAATGTGCCCCATTTTGGTCGACCAATATTAATTTTACACAGTACTCTATGGGGGCTTACAAAATCATGTTTTTAGCTCTCGCATCAAAACGGATTAAAATATTGGCGCGAAACTTTACAGATGGGGTTTTGGAGTGAAGGCCAATCTATTAAGATGATAACTTCATATTCTTAAATCGGGCCATCCCCCTTTAAACATACTTCATAGAAAAAGCAAGCACTGCAAAAAATGCATTCCCCAAAATAATATTGTGAATTTGTGATAAAATATTACCACCGATTGTCTTGCTGAAAATCACCATATCCTTTGTTGTAACCTGTAATGTAGTTGTATTTTAAAAGAACATAAATATATCTGTGTAGGAAAAATAGTAACACATTACTTTACTCAGGGCCTCACCATTTAGCATTCCAGTCTCCACCCAATGGTGACTGCAGTGTCCCAATATAAAATTGGCATTCCCATGCAGTGACATTCAGACATGGTTAATCATGCGCATCCAGTGACATTGTACATTCATTAATACAGCACTGATCATGCATGTGGGTGAGGTTAATTAACCTGGATGTGGTGGATATATTGTTGATACAAATTCCAGAGGCAATATCAATGAGGTGCAATGATGCAATATCGGCAAGACTCTGACAATGTTTCTGTTGCATTCGTAGTTGAAGTGTGATTTCTGAAGGTATGTTGTCTTGAAGATTTAGTGATGGATTTTTTTTCTTTATTGGTGGTCTTGAAATTGCTGAATAAAGAAGACTTCAGTTTTTAAAAAATGTTTAGTGAATTTCTAATGTGGTTAAATGACACCCTACCATTTCAATGTTTAAATTGATAGCTTATATTCAAAGAAAAAATATCTTTACAATAATTTTAAAATTGGAGTTGGTATTTATTTGTTCAGTAAAACTTTTTCAACAATTTAAAAAAAAATTGGGTCTGTCGGAGAGACAGCCCTAATATTTTTTTAAGGAACAAAAGATCTTTTTGAAAAAAATTAAAATGGAAGTTGGTATTTATTGTAGAGTAAACATTTTTTGGTTGGTTGCAAAAGGAACAAGGAATTTTGTTGCCTTAAGATTAAGTGATTATCTTTGTAGCTTTAGTGTTTAGAGACTTCTGTGGTTTGAAGGTTCAGGGTTCTAATCCCACACATGTTTGCATTTTCATCTGCGCTAATGTGTTTCTGTATGTTATGTGAGTTCATTTCTATTCAAGATATTTAAATAATTATATGTTGGGTTCTTTCTCCTACTTTGATAAGTTTATTAAGAATTGCAGTTAACCATAAATAAATAACTTGATTTAATGTACCAGTGAGTGATGTTTAAGTGTTTATCGGGTCCAATGTCTACAAACTTCTTAACTACTGAAAGAAAAAAAAATGCACTTCAGCATGAAATTAGCAATGGGTATGAGAAATTGATTAACTTACACACTTCTAGGATTGAATTATAAATATTTTAACATATCCATAATCTCCAGGATTTAATTTATGTGATATAAAAAGTAACCCACTTTTGAATTGTATGAATTGTGAAAGTGATTAAGTAGTGTGAAAATGAGATCTTTTTGGTAGATCATCTTGCCAATTGGGTCAATAAACTCCCCTCTGCTACTTCCTGTATTGTAATGGGCAATTGATTCAACATAATGAATGAGAAAACTGACTGCTCGACCACTTAAAGGGCCACAATGGGCATAAAAAATATTCAGACATAATGAAGTAGACCCTTACTGAAATCACTTCCACAAATTTAAAAATAATTTGGGTGTTTCTATTTTGTAAAAAAGGGAAAAGGAACTAATATTATTTTCCTAGTAAGCTTCACTTCTCAACCAATGATACTGACATTACTGCCAGCATTTTATCAAACTTGAAAAGCATGCAGTCATCAAGTTTACAAGCCATTGCTATTGTATATATATGTGCTAATCCCAGCTAATTCACCTTTCACTTGTCAGATAAATATCTTAATACAAGCCTGAAGTACAATGTCTGAATCCTGGTCTGAATGCTTTTGAATTGTGTCACAAAACATGCTAGATACACTGTAAATTCTGGCAGGGATGTCAACACATTGATTTTCCGTGGCAGGAATTGCCACCGACTGCCACCACCTCTTGCTGTTTTCACTGTTTTTT
Organism: Ophioderma brevispina; assembly: GCA_023653785.1. NCBI lineage: Eukaryota > Metazoa > Echinodermata > Ophiuroidea > Amphilepidida > Ophiodermatidae > Ophioderma > Ophioderma brevispina. Next base: position 35,978 of record JAMKCH010020437.1, on the reverse strand, counting down.
GCGGAATGTAAACACCCAAATTGTTTTCAAATTTGTGGAAGTGATTTCAGTAAGGGTCTATTTCATTATGTCTGAAATTTTTTTATGCCAATTGTGGCCCTTTAAAATGCCGTGTTTAGAATATTGAACTTTTATTCCGAGTATATAGAATGCGCGATCACAGATTTTTAAGTAATTAGTTATGAAATATGAGATGAGGAGGTGACAAATCGGCAGGCTTGTGTCAATAAACATATTGAATTCCCCTGATTTGCCGTAATTTGCATCGCTACGTCCCAGAGCTGCGGGCGAAGCACGGCTGTCATTGTTAGTTTCTGCTTGGTTGTAATTGCCACGCTTGCTATAAATGTAGAGTTAGTTTGTTAAGCCCGAAGGGACTGGCAGGTTGATTTTTTTCTTACTTCCATCTTGGGATGTTGCAAGAGGGTGTATTGAGTCCATCCCACAATGCACCAGTTTTGGGAAATTTCACCTCAATAAGGTCATGTGATTTCACAAAAATCCTATTTTTAACACATAAAAACCCTGACTTTTACACTCATTTTAGCCCACAAAGCACTAGTACTTTGGTAATTTTAGTATGATCATGAAATGTTTTGTGGTTCTTTTTGAGTACTTTTTATGATCCTTAAAGGGATAAGCAGCGATAATGTAAGAGAATCAACAAATTTGGAAATGCATTTTTTAGCTTATTAATCGAAGATAAGTATGTACAATTCCATATAACCACTTTAATGTAGGACCAAAGACACCAAATAATGAAAAAATGAAGTATTTGAGGAAATTTGTCCTACCGTCTCCCACAAATAGACATACAGCGATGGCATCTCAAAATCTGCACTAAACGGCTGATTGGGGTTTTACACCAGTAGAGAATAAACAGAGATTAATAATGTTTGCATTTGAGGTCAAATTGTAAAGTTTGTGGTGCTTAGAAATCTGGGATATTCACAGGGAAAGGCCTTTTTTATCTCAAGTCGGAATTTTGATACGCACATATAGAAATTACAGAATTGGATGAAAAGTACTGCCTTGTCTTTAATACACGGATTTCAAGCCAACCACTGGCAGGTTTTGTTAGCATATCCATGCCAGTAACAAAAATACCAAAATACAAATTTTGATGATTTTTTCAATGATTTGGATCAGCAAATCACTGCTTGTCCCTTTAAAGTACTGACATGTGTTTAGTACAGTACAGTATAGGCACATTGCAATGCATTATGGGAATGGTTCAAAACACCTTCTGGGATGTTGCATAGCTTGTCTGATTGGGGTAATATCTGTGCTTGCACTGGATGGTGTCACTGCTTAGTTCACAAGGAAACAACCAGATTTCCAAATTGTTTTAGAATGATATAGAATGTTTAATGTGTCAAAACTTCATGCATTTTAAAAGGTGCATTATATTATTCAACATCTCCATTTTGCATATGACTTGATAGATATATTTATAGTCTTCCTTTTTATATCCTCCAAGAAAGGTTGATTTTGAAATTGAATTTAATGCCGTGGTCAAGTGCTCTTTTTGCAATGCCCTATGGATATCTGGGAGGTAATTGCTTTTGAGTCCCTTGATAGTAAACTGCGTTTGCCAGATTCGAAACCAAACCATAGAAGAATCAAAATGAATAAAGATGTGAAATTAAACAATCACTGTCAGGACCAAAATTGGCCATTACATTTGTAATCTGTATGGTGCTTACTGTGGATGTATTATAGTAGTCTTCCTACAAGAGGTAGTATGAAAAACCCATTGATAGCTCATTTGAGGTCTACACCGCTTGTGGTGAAGATTTCTTTGTGTGATTGCAATTAATGCAAGAAAGTCATATGTAAGAAATTCATATCAAACATACTATTATGCTAAGTCTTTGGTCAGTGGCTTTTTCAAGAGGGTTGCACTTACAACCTTCTTTCACTCACACCACGATTTATTAATGTCTTCAAGTGGAATTTATAGCCCATTGTAAACTTTGATTGATAGTGGTATGGAGGCATAGATAATATTAAAATTCATCCTAAGGAAGCTATCCTAAGACCATGTCCAATATGTCCAATTTGTTTACATCTTGATGCAGTATTTAGATTTATAGAGTTGATTAACCCGTTAGGTTTTGGCCATGAAATCTTGATCAAGTTTCTTAAAAACTAAAGAACTAAAAGAAATGGGGATACTTTCATTCTCTATCATGTTTTATCAGATAATCATTTGAGAAGTTATAATTGATGTTTTTTTTGTCAGTCTTGTGACTTGACTTTTGGTGGATTAAAACTTCATTGGCAGATATTAGCCAATTCTAGACCTTCACACTTAATATTCATGCAGTGTGTACACTGTATAAATTGCCTATTCAAAATGACAATATATCTTGTCCAAGGGATACTTAATAGAAATCTTGTCAAAATTGTCGAAGGTCATTCCCATGTCCCCTACGATAAAAAATTAAAGTTTGGTATGTATGCTTTTGACAGCTACACATACTTTCAACACATTTTTGTTATTGGGGATTTTTTTCTATTTGACCTCTGACAATTCTGACAAGATTCCTATAAGTGTCCCTTGGACAAAACAACTTGTCATTTTGAATAGACAGTTTGTAGAGTATATGTTTATGCAATTCTAGACTTTCACACATACTTTTTGCACAATGCAAATATTAATGCACTCACTGCAAAGCAAGTTTGAAAGGCAAACATTAGCTGATAGCATATGAACCCTCAATAACTGCCCAATATTCTGGCAAAATCTGACTAGTCTAGTTCCCAGTGACATCCCAAGTATTTCAAGAGTGGGAGGGCAAGTTAGAATTTTTGGGGAAGCAGGAGATCATTATGAATGAAAAGTACAAATACAATACCTGAGAGCCCTGGTGTGATCCAGGAGAAATGCTCTGGTGGAGTCCAAGGAAAGAGCTCCATGAGGGGAGGCTTGGGGTACCCTATGACAGCTCCAGACTCCTACACTTTCTGGGGGATGAAAATCAATTAAGTCCAAAGGAAGTACAATACAAAACAAAATATATTATTAAAGATATTGTAACTCATATCAAATTTTAAAAGTTTGGAAAATAGCTGATTGGGGAAATTGAGTGAAAAGCAACTTCATTTGTGCAAGTCTCTATTGAACTTTTAGGGAGGAAACAAAACATACCTTCTGCAAAAGAACTATTTTGTAACATAATTCTCTTGCAAGCAGGACACTGAAAAGGGTAAAAGAATACAGCTTTCAAAATCACCTGTTCAATAATAAAATACTTTCAGTGTTTAGTAAAAATTAACGGGGTCCAATGGTTACGGAGTGATGTTCAAATTGAAATGCCAACACCCTATTTTCTGTTTCGGGTCCTTTCAAATTTAACAAAGTGGTCACAGGTTATTCCACCCGCTAACTCTGAGATCAATATTGGACGATCAGCAATGCAAGTGCATTGTAGAAATCACAAAACCGGAATGGGTAGAGTCTGTGGGCTGAAAGTTTCGGGTCCTAGGTGATATTCTTGGCCACAGGTAAAAAATGCGCCTTACCCATCATACTTAGCGGCTCGATTCCAAGTCACCTTTTAGCATGTGCCCATAACCATTGCACCTCAAAGCACACAAACCACCTACTTAGCCTACAACAAAACACCCAATACACACATGCAACATCAATATTGAAATTATAATGCACACAAAAGCCAACAGTGCCCTGCATTGCACACTGCACAAGAAAGGACTGGTTATCCAGTCTATATAACATCCATGGTAAAAATGTTAATTTTGAAATGGGGAATGGTATTCAGCAATTACATATTGTTTAAAGTGCTAACCAAAAATTTAGAGTGCAATCTCCTGCTACAGCACTGCAGGCTTTATTCACATGTTTATCTACTGTAGATAGTCAAATGATGTCAACATAAGCAAACATATAGCGCTTGACTGTCCTTAGGCACCGATAAAATGTTACAGGCAAAAAATCCCTCAATTTTGTATGGCCCAAGTTATTACAATGTAATTATTGATGAATGGTTTGTTCTCTGCTTTGTTGTGTCACCTGCCTTAAGGCAGGAATACACATAGGGATCACTTTGTCCACTGTTTGTTGTTGTGAAGGGTTACAACATTTGCCTGTAATAATCCTCAAACTTTGATGATTTAAACAAAACTTGGTTCACAGGTCAACATGGCATCCCCCGTTTGTTGATGAGGTCAAAGGTCACTGCCAAGGTCAAAGGTCATAATGAAAGTCAAGTTGTGAAAATGGCTGAAACTGTAAAATTGACCTCATTTTTGAAAAGTTTGAAGTTCAATTGGAACCAACTTGACTCATAGGTCAATATGGGATTCCCTCATTTGTTGATTATGTCAAGTGTCCAATACCAAGGTCAAAGGTCATGTGAGTCAAGTTGTAAGATATGCTGAAATGTAAAAGTGACCTCATTTGAAAAGTTGCAGTTCAATGGAACCAAACTTGTTTAATGGAGTTTACAGCCACCCTCATTTTTGTGTAGAGGTCCAAGGTCACATATCAAGGATAAAGGTCTGTTAGGCCTATCATTCACTACCGCGACGGCAGGGTGACACAAGCGGTCCCGAGGACCGTGTATTTTTTGTTTTGTTCTTATAAGTTTGAAACATCCTCTTTTTTTGTGTATGCAGATTGGTATGCATCAGATGATAGACTGTGTTAATAGTAAACAATTGCCTATTTTGTAAATTCTGTTAATTTACAATTATAATTTACCCACAGATGTATCATTACCGTCTAGGGAGCCAAATTGAGTGTAACAGTACAAGAAGCACTAATTAATTGCTAAATAAAAATTCGTCATAATATATCAAATTGCTCCAATGTGTCCCATATCTGACCTTGGTAATAAATTTGTAAAAATTGGATATCAAGACTTCAAACCATCTTCTCGATTTGTGTCTTCATTGTAAAAAACGTTTAAAGATTTTAAGGGGCATACCCGATCCTCAAAAGTCCCTAAACCCCCCCTTTTTTACAACCATCGACCTTGCGCTTTGTATCATAGACTCAATGCAATTTTTCCTCTCTCACTCACTCAAATATTTTGACTGACTTCTTCTTTGATGGTTACAACAAAGCTTAAAATATTTGGTATGTTTAACGGTAAGGCCAAAAACAAATTTGTTTTGCTTGTCCCACTTCCGACCGACCGTCATTGCTTTGCGACTTGTAAAACTTTTTTTTTTCAAAAAAGTTTTTTTTTTCAATTTCCCGCCCCGAAATTGACAAAACTACCCGTCGGAAAAATGTCACATGAAGAGAAAAGCTTCCCATCCGTGTCCGATGCCCGCAAACTGAGAAGTTTTCCACCTCCCAGCGCCACATTTCTCAGACTTTCGAATGCCGTTGGGAAAACACACAACCGCGCATTCTAAGAATGAATATTGGAATGAGATTGGTATTTTAAAACGCTGTATCAAATGTACAAAATACAGCAATACGGTGGTCAAATGCGCCGATTTTTAAAATAAAAGTAAACCGATAAACCGGTATTGAATGGATTGCACTCTTACATACTTTAATATCCGTTTACAAATGCTATTTTTTATATATTTTTGAAAATAGCCACAATTCTTTTACTTGAACATGTTTGACGGGGCACATATATTTGGGTGGCTTGCGCATCAACCCACCGTGTTTTAGAGTTGACTCCCAATATGGCGACGTCCACAGACAGTGATTCCGTTGCGTCCTGGGGGTCACATATGGGCAAAAACTCTACTGTCCTAAGATCGTCAAGCTTCAAATCGCGTGGATCAAAATTTCAAGAAGAACTGTACGAATCCCTTTCACGTTTGAAGCTGCCGGGTCTTCACTTGAAGGGCATATACTTTGCCGCATCTGAAACTGGCCCATGGTCAACCACAGATCCAACCGAGACTTTGAGCTGTTGGAATACATTTTGCAAGCGGCATGTACGGTTTTGCGTTGGGAGATGGGAGCCAGCGCCAACCGGAAAAAAAAAAAAAACTTTCCCGACCGACCGAACCCCATTTTTTAAAATCATTTTGTTGGCCAAGCAACAATTTATTTTCTTTGGCCTAACTGACAAATATTTGGTACATTACTCTCTGGTCATTGTAATACACCCACACCATTACAAATTATCATATGAAGTTTTGAGCTTAGGATTCTGAATAATTTTGACTATTCTTTTCAAATGTTTTAGTAAGCCTCCCTGAAAAAGATTGCACTTACGCACCCGGGAGCTAAATAGGTTGAATATGGTAATTTATTTACCTGATTTTACTCAATTTATGAAAACCAGGTGTCACACAAGGCTTTTTTTCGTAGTTACTACAATAGTACTACCGTAAATACTATAATAAAGGCTGCGTGTGACCGCACTAGACGACATGTCCTTGTTGTACCATAGTACTGTCGTAATAAACTTACGATGATAATTTCCGTCGTTGGGCCGCTTTCTAACCATGGTACTTTTAATTTACTTACTGGGCAAAATCGCTGTTGTGACTGCATTTCGTAGTTTACTACCATGCCTACGTACATGAACCGGGTGTTGTTGAACCCTCGTGCTCGTGTTCCAGAACGTCTACGACACGATTACATTAAATCTCACCAGGTGACCGGGAACGTCGTATAATTATTACAGTAGTACCACAATAAGAATATTACACCACAACGACGAATATTCTCGTGTGACCGGGACCTCGTATATATTTCAGTATAATTATACAGTGTACCACAGATAGAATATTACGACACCACAAGCAATATTGCTCTTGTGAACCCGCGCGGTCTAAAAAAATAATGTTTGTGAATAGTTGAGGTTGTTCACATTGAAGGGTACTGATCTGATTCTGGATTTGATCTGTATGCCAGCTATGATTAAATACAGAATTAACGCTCATCCTCCCTGGTTCACTTGGATTGGGCAAATGGTCATGAAAGCATCCCGTCTTCGGAGGGGACGTTACCGTCGTCCCCGTGTGCAGAGAGTCACAACTGTTACATGTACATCGCAAGTCAGTGTCGAATAGAGTAGGGTTTAAACCCCTGACTGTCCAATCATCCATCCGCCCCGCCTCACTAGGGGCCATGTTTAGGAGCCGTCCCGTTCATTGTACCGCGGTCCCGGATAAGCACACTTGCTGAACAGATCCTAACACCACCACAAAAGCCTTTTCATTACCAATGACTTTGTGGATACGAGCAAACAAAACATCTGATTTAATTATAAAATTTTTATCGTTGATTGGAGACCTTTAACCCCCACAATACGTCAGCCGTAAAAAGTTTTTGCGAACATATTTCAATCCGCTTGATAAGAGAGATTAAAAACAATGAATCTATGCAACTTAAGTGGTTCTCAAAACCAAAATTGTATGGGGCACTTGTTGCTCATACCAAACATCCCAAAACCAAACAATCGTTTAGTCCTAAAATTTTCACAGGTAAATAAGAAGATACAGCTTTCTTTTAAATACAATAAGCGTGATTACTTTTGGTAAATTCTGAGATCCTGGTTAAGGAGGTAATTACAATCTGGGCTATTCTGAGGTCCTGGATGATTAGGTGATTTACCAATCTGGGCCATTCTGAGGTCCGGTGTGAAGGTGGATTACCAATCTGGGCCTTCTGAGGTCCTTGTGAGGAGGTGATTACCAATCTGGGCCTACTGTGGTCTGGTGATGAGGTGATATACCAATCTGGGCTTCGAGGGTCCTGATGAGGAGGTGATACCAATCTGTCCATGGACCTAAGTAGAATTCAGGTAGGTACATTAGCTGCACATTTATAAGACATATTCTGATTCTGAGATTTATTAATGCTTTTATGCATGTTCCTAAGTGGTAACTAAACATACCCGATAACCAATATTCCATTTAAACGTGAGTTCATCCACGCAAAAAATGGATAGATGTACGCAAGGCAATTAGTGCAATTAGTGATCCAAAGTGCCAACCAAATGTCGGTAAATGGTGTTAATAATGCCAGAGCACTAAAGCATTTACAAGTTTTCATCTAAGTAACGGTAAAATGCAATAAACTAACACACTGATTACCCATTATTGTTCCCCCCCTGGCAACGATCATTTAAATGTAATAATGAAATGCATGGGGTAATTTGGTTTGGCCTTTTGGGTGTACTATAGCTGGTTTAGTGGTGGTGATGTTTCGTTATGCACCACATGATAGTCGGATTGTGTTACATTTATAGCAGTATCCTTTGTAAATTCTTACCCTGCCATAAATCTGGTATCTGATTACCTATGAAGGTAGTGTTTCCTCAGGGGATATACATATCTTAGTGAAATTATTTTGTGCTTCTGAATTGTCAGATTGAAGCAGTAATAAATCAAATATTTGATGGGTTTGCCTTCACCTAATCCAGCATGAAAAATGCTCTTCAAATTCAAAGTGCTTAGATCTCCCGTTTCAGATTCATGCATTTTCAATTCTGAAGTTGTCATCAAGATAGTAGGAATAATGTTTCATTTTTCAAGTGCATGCAAGGCAAGGTGCAACGAGAGATTTTGAGACACCCAAATATTGTGTCACAATAGTAATTTCATATACATTAGAAACTCAATAGATTTCTTATCATGTATTTGGCATAAGAAATGTCATAAAAGAGAGAAAAATGTGATTTTGATTTGCTTATATTTCAATATAAAACAGGCTGAATTTTGTATTTGCTCCCTATATGGAATTAGAAATTTCACAATTTTTGTACCAAAGAAACATTTCTCAGCTTAATCCTTTAAGATGGGGATATTTTTGATGGAAAGCTTTACATCAGGGGCAAATATCAGTACTTTTGATTTTTTTCTAGGGACACCTGATATGTGAAATCTCCTGATGCACCTTTAACGGTAATCCTCATTGCTCGGATGGCATATATTAAGCTATATACCAACGGAAAGCTTATGACTTCAGGATGCCAAAAATATCTTTTCCAAAAAAAATAATCGTATAATATAGCCGCTATAAGCCAAAAACTAACCCTATATTTCGTTGCGATTTTATGCCCAAAAAATACGCTTAAGCTTTCCTTCTCTGACCTTGGCAAATTCGTGTGACGTAGGCGATTGCACAAGTCTTGTTGTGCAATGCATCTTCCAATGTAAAGGAACCCCAAATCGCTCCTCTTCTCCTGTTTTGAATTTTGCCAATATAGCGATAAATGTTGGTTGACTAGGTTCCTTGATCTCTGTAGATTGGTAATTGTAATTCCCAGCTTCATAAGTGTGCAAGAAATGTGAAAAAATCGCTTGAATTCTCATCCCTTTCGATGAATCGTGAGTAGCGAGCAGAGCTCAGAGGCCAGCTGTGTTTACACGAAAGTGTGAGATTTTAACCAGCACTCATGCTCCTGGAGCTTGAAAAATAAATAGCTGCCCTTTGAGGTTAGTGAGGGAGACCTGCCCCTGGAGCATGGGTGGTGGTCAAAAACTACCGTGTGCGTAAAGACACGGCTCTTCCATTGATTTACGTTACACCCTCTTATAAATGGAATTGCATGAGGTATAGGCGCTATCAGGGGGAGTAACGGAAAATATCTTAATCTACTTTTCTCATACCGGGAAACAGTCACTCAATTATGGTTATTGAACCTTTTTTTAATAAATCACTGTTGGCTTTGCTATTGGGTTTCCGGTAAAGTCTTGGCTCATCGAGCGTAACATGGCGGTAATTACTTTAACTAGCGACAATTTGTTAACCATAACAAATTGCAGCAATACTGTGAAGCAAGGAATTCAGTATGTATAAATGCCGACTGAACCGCCTTCTCTGTGGGATAGAGCCATATAGATACTTCAACAGATAGTTATCTGCATCTGTATTGCTCATAATTCTGATTTAGTTGAGCAAATTTTAGAGAAAACAATGGTAAGTCTTCAAAAGCGCAGAAGCGAGCGATACAAGTGAATGGGATTTTGTTTACTTGCATAGACGATTACACAATCATGACATCACCACCTCACAGCGCCCAAGTCAATAATATTGAATTTTGCTGAAGTGGTGTTGCTTGAAAGACGATTTTCATTTTGGCTCTTGTAACCAAATCGTGAGTAGCATAAATATGACACTGTTACATATAAAATTGCGATAAAATAAGCTTTCCATTGGTATATAGCTTAATATATGCCGTCCGAGCAATGAGGATCACCTTTAAAGGTTTGAAACAGTGAAGATTTTGACTTTTGGTAATCTCTGAATGACTATAGTCAATGGCAGAGCCAGAAAAGTTAACTAGCAAAGTAAATTTTGATTCAAAACTAGAAGTCTAGTCCCCGTGATTTATGTACAAGTTTTAAAGTTCAAATTCATATCAGGCTTTCAGGAATGTTGTTCTGTTGTGTAACTACATGTAATTAAAACTTAAAGGGAGATGACCTGATTAAGTGCATGAAGTTTTCATCTTGATAGAATGGCCTTCACCCCCAAACCACCATCTGTATAGTTTCGGGCCGATATTTCAATCCATTCTAATGTGATGAAAAGCTAAAAATGTGATTTGTACACCCAAGAGGATTCTGTAAAATAACAAAAAAAATATTGGTCGATCGAAATGGGGCAATTCTCGCACATAACTTCCAAACCAAAGTCCTGTCGCCCTAAGATTTCACAGGGTAAATGAGCAAAATAGTAGTTTTCTTCTAGTACCAAAATTTTGACCATTTCTGATAAAATCTGGAGTTCTGGGGATGAGGCTATTAGCAATTGTGCCATTGCCCTTTTAAAGTCACTCTGCAATAATTTAAAAAGTTGCTTCATTTTATTACCTTTGCACAAGATAGATGATCTTAGACTTGATTGCTATTTTGGGACAAGTATAGAACCAAACTGAAAATTTGCTGATAAAATCATCAATGGAAACTGAAAGCCTATGAATAGACTTTGGTCTTGATAATGTGATGTATAGGAAACCAGATGAAACCTGGATAGAAAGGGCAAGAGCATGTGTGTACATGGATTGTGAAAAAAATTGTCATGAGCAAGTCTCTACCCAGCTATTTTTAGCCTCTGCCATGTATCAGTCGTGTCATATCACACGGCCGACAACATTTAGTGTAAAACAACTCGGCTGCTCCTCGTTGTTCTACTTAAAATAATGCTGTCACCCATGTGATTTGACACAATTGATACATAGAAGCTAAAAAGAATACTTTTATTCTCTAATTTTCATTCTAGTGAAGTGTGTTATCAGTTCTGTCAATGTGTGGTGATACGGTTGTGTAAATAATTTGTGCAGTTGGATTTCCATTTGGACCAAATCGTTTGTTAAATGGATTCTAATCTTAGAATTGATATTAGCTGATAGTCATTGTCCCTATTAAGGTATTATTTCAGCATGAGCAAAATGAGTCCACTCCTGATATTTTCTTGTGGGAATATGTCTTGGGCATAATCGATTAACTTTTCAACGATGTCACCCTTTTCATTTATTTTTTTCCACAGGTTCTCGAAGTGCCGATTTTTAGGTAAAATTTGGATCCCGCAAATTGATAAAAAAAAAATTCTCAAATTTTAGACAAGGTAAATCAAAGTTAATACCATAACTATGTAGGGACTTGTTTTGGGCATAATCGATTAAATTTTCAAGCCTATAGCTCTTTTAGTTTTCTCGTAGTTCCAATTTTATTGAACAACAATATTTTTTTCACGCACTGGAAAAATCAAGGGGTAGGGGAAACATTTTTGTATTTTTGGAATTATTCCTATACTTGAAATGAAGCAAGTTAAGTATCAATTTGAAGCTTATTAAATTCTGCATAAACTGACAGGTAAACCATCACTGTAGACCCTTCCTTTCCAGAGATGTGATTGTGCAAAGCAAAATTTTTGTTTGAAAGTGCTAAATTTTGAATGTCGTTTGTCACGGGACATGTCAAATTTGAATGGTTCTGGTGTGCAAATTATGAAATAATTGATAAAACAAATACTTAAATCCATAAGTTAGTACCTTTAACTGATATATGAACACTATAAAGGGTCATATAGATGTATATTGTAAACTCTGTTAAGTATTCAAAGTTGGTAGGTGAAAATTGTTGTCACCCGAAAAGTGCGATTTTCGGACAAAATTGGCCCCAAATCAATATTTTGTAGCAAAATGGTGCATGGCACAGGGTTTTCGATTAAAAATTCATAATCTACGAACAATTTTACCCTAGAAAGAACATCTTAAAAATTAAACATGGTTATTTTTGCTCAGATATGAATTTTTTCACACTTTGGCACTAAAACCTAAGTCAATTCTGAAACCATGTCATAATGTGATGTATAGGAAACCAGATGAAACCTGGATAGAAAGGGCAAGAGCATGTGTGTACATGGATTGTGAAAAAAATTGTCATGAGCAAGTCTCTACCCAGCTATTTTTAGCCTCTGCCATGTATCAGTCGTGTCATATCACACGGCCGACAACATTTAGTGTAAAACAACTCGGCTGCTCCTCGTTGTTCTACTTAAAATAATGCTGTCACCCATGTGATTTGACACAATTGATACATAGAAGCTAAAAAGAATACTTTTATTCTCTAATTTTCATTCTAGTGAAGTGTGTTATCAGTTCTGTCAATGTGTGGTGATACGGTTGTGTAAATAATTTGTGCAGTTGGATTTCCATTTGGACCAAATCGTTTGTTAAATGGATTCTAATCTTAGAATTGATATTAGCTGATAGTCATTGTCCCTATTAAGGTATTATTTCAGCATGAGCAAAATGAGTCCACTCCTGATATTTTCTTTTGGCAAAGTAAACTGCAGAACAGAATGATTCAAGGTGGTGTATTATTTATTGTTGTGTAGTCTTGAGGACCAAGGCATACCAAGGCAGTTGATATCCAGAGGGGGGGGGGGGATTTTCCAAGTCGTCCATCCAGAGGGGGGCAAAATTCATAAGTCGTCCCAGTAATTTGGTCCAATTAAGTCTAAACTTCATGAAATGCGTGTGTAGCATGCGGAAATTGCCAAATTTACCTTACTTTTGGCCCAATTTTAGGATGAAATTGGTCAAATCAATCCACCCGGAAAAGAGGGATGAAAAGGCATATTTTGGTTCATATCGTCCTGCTTTTTAGAGCCAGAGGGGGCAACTTGAACCCAGTAAAAATAAACCTGAACCGTGTGCAAATACACCTGAACTGAACCATGTGGAAACAGAGCTGTGGAAATAAAACTGAATCATATGGATATATAAGCCTGAACCCCATGCAAATTAAATTGAACCTTAAACTTACAGATATGCATTTTAAACTGAAATCTATGCAAAATATGCAAATTTCCATAAATGTATGCTCACCAAAATTAAACTCCTCACCAGGTTACACTGTGCCCAAGTTTCTGAGCGTTTTAATCATTGCATGAGTTCCATGTGTTTGTCAAAAGGTAATTTCTGGCTATTGCCTACAACTTTTTGATGCTGTTCAACTATCGTTCTCATGTAAAATAATGTTACTCAGCAATACTAAAGACCTTGAGCAATATCATCTTATCTTAAAAAAAGTTTCATTGCATTCATCTAGCGATAGGGCACTGCCGAGTGGAATACTGCAGTTTAAAAGTAATCAATGTGAAAAATAGAAACAAAAGTACTATTTGGAAGCAGATAGAGAATGAGATTGCATACTAGTCCTACTTTCAAGGAATAGCTTTCAGGCAGAAGATGGTTGAAATGTATCCCCATGGCTTTGCAATTGTTTGGGGTATCCCCATATTGCCAATATTTTTATAGGATAAAAGTACAACTGTAAAAATTACTCCATAATCCGAAGCCTTTTGGTCACAATTATTTTTCCAAAATATTTAAAAATTATGAACAACATCATATTTGAATCGGCATGAAAAAGCATTTGGGGTAGTGAGCATGGCAGAAGGGGCTGGAAATTTTCCCGCTAAAGGGGGGTCAAAGGCCAATTTTTCGGTCAGAGGGTAAAAAAAACCGGCTGATTTAGCATGATTTTTGCAATTTTTTCCGGCCAAAGTCATCAGGGGGGCACTGTCCCCCATGCCCCACCGCCTGTTACGCCACTGTGGGTAAGTCCCAACAAACCAGTCTTGGGCCAGGTTTTTGCGGGGGCCCCAAAATGAGCTGGGCACATGTGGTGTGGGTTTGAGCCTGCTGTCGCCAATTGTGTTGTGCACTTGGGCAAGGCACTTTACTCCATTGCCCCTCTCCACCCAGGAGTGTAAATTGGGTACTGGATTATGATTGGAATGTAAACCGAATCGCTTGAGGGAGGAGTGGCGAACCCCCACAGCAAACATGGAGTCTGGCCAGGACACCCAATGACCGGAGAGATGGGCACTCCGCCTGCAGGCATACCATTAACATTTTCATTTGGGAAGCCATCTCAAAAAACACTTGATTACACAGTCACATCCTGCATGGAAGTAGCCATGGAGCTACCACTGAGTATATAGACATGGATTGCTACTTATGCCGTAGAGGATTCCATGATTTTTTTGTAACATAGAGGCAGTGACACCAAGGGACTGTCTGGAACGGCTGTCAGCACCATTGCAAGTATCTACGTGGTTACACCCAGCTCTCAATGCTTAGGCCTACAGTATTTCACATGATCAATGGTAGTTTTCAGATATTTTGGAAATATATTTCCCCAATTTTTTGTGTCGCCTGCCCTTAGGCAGGAAGACACATAGGGATCACTTGTCCACTGTAGTTGTATGTGGTTGTGTTGTTGTGGTCTGTTGTTGATGTCTGTTGTGCTGAAAAAGGTGTTAACAGTTGCTGTATCTCTCATACTTTGATTGGATTTAAACCAAACTTGGGTCAAGGGCAAACAGTGGGCATCCCCCACTGTTGTTGGATGAGGTCAAAGGTCACATTACAAGGTCAAAGGTCATGTTAGCTATCATTCACTAACAGCGACGGCAGGCGACAAAGCGGTCTGAGGACCAGAGGTATTTTACAAATAGTGCCGGGAGGTATGAGTTTTTAATCAAATATATACAATTCAAATTTTGAGGATTTTTACAAATCTTTAAAATGGCCAAACGGAGAGAAAAAGTGTATAGTGCCCACATTTGTTTTAACTATCAGTATCAGCATAGTAAATTTCAGAGTGTAGATATGAGTTAGCTGCATATCTACAGCTCTGGTACTGTCCGCGATATCCACCTCATCTGAACAGTGGGTGGTGGTAATGCAGAGCCACCTATTAGAGTAGGTATTGTAAAGCAGACATATTAATCAATACCTATGGAATCCCTGAACTTACATCAAAATATTCACAATAGTAATACCAGGACATAGAAATAATTCAGATTTCCTCTTTTAAGAAAGTATTTTCTGAAAAATTTGCAGGTACTAAACTATGGAATGGTATAAATGACAGCATAAATCTTTCTTGTTCAGTAAAGCTATTCTGTAAAGCATACAAAGCCCTTATCATGCAAAGTTATACATAATTGTATCAGTCTTCATTCGTGTTTTCATCCTTTATATTTTCTGTTTTGAATTATGTTCTTTTCATTGCAATTAAGCCATATGTAATACCAAGCGTATATTATGTGTCATTTCAACTGTATTGCTGGATGTGACAGCTTGATGAGTGTCCTCTCTCCGCAATTATCCCTCCCAACTCTCAATTGCTTGATGAAATGTACAACTTTAATCTAATTTGGAAAATGGGGTTACAGATGACAGGATTAATAAGCATTACCTGAAACTCCTTCATCTCTGTTTTATTATTATTGAGTCATTTTATAAATAGTGCATCGCATTTGGCTCGGTGGGTACTGTGCCGAAAGCTATCATGTTAGGTATGGAGTAGGTGCTGTATAGGTTACCACATGAGTAAGAAATATGGCTGTGTAAGTGTTCAAACTATATACAGAACACGCCAAGGTTTGAAGTGTTAAGTTCTGCTGATATTTTTTTCCTACAAAAAATCCTCTTTTTTCATGGTTGTTTCATTGCATTTTGTGAATCAATGATTTCATTATAATGAAATTCCCAAATCAGAATCATTGTGGGAATGTGTTAAACATTCTCTTCTCCTCGCTCCCGAGGATCTGTTGTGTTGTAACTGCTTAGCTATACTAATGCTTACAGATCCAATGTAACCAACTGAGGTACGATGTAAACAACTGAGGCAGCAAAACTCTGCTTTTAAAATAAATAAGGTTACTACAGTCCAGGGATATAAAGCTCCGGAATTTGGCCATGGATAAAAAATCTGAAAGTAAAAAACAAAAAAGCAATTATGGACTTGGGTGATGTTATTTGAGATTAGGCTTACCACATTTTTTGGGAGTTCCCAGAAGGGGTATTCCCCCGCTATATCCCTATCGTAAGGGGTACCACCCCCCTTTACTTCCTTCTGTAGCCTTTTGTTTGGACGATCCTGCAGAATGAAAGGTTGTGTTGCGTTCAAGAGTTTGGCCGCTGCTGCAAGAGTCAGATCCATTTTCAGGAAATTAAATGATATGCCCCACTTATATCTCTGCAGATCATGTGAACCTTTGGGGGGTTTCTGTGAGTAATAAAGAAAAGTAGTTTTTGAGAGCATAAAATAAACATATGTTGATTGTTGGCTATCATGGCTTTCCAATTACATATCAGTCATATTTAGCAGTATTTCTTGCTTTTTTGTGGGCAGATCATAAAATTTGATATGCTTTCCTTCCCCTTTTTAGCTGTGGAAACAGGATATATTGTTGTGACTATTGTTGTTGGTGATGCTGTCCTTTATTGTTTACGGCATTGAAAGATTGTTTTGGGTGATTGACTAATACACAAGCATCTGGAAGGCATGTCATGTGTGTGTGTTGTGTTCTTGAGGACATTGTGTCCACATATTTGTTTGGGCCTAGGTATTAACTGCTGTGGTTGGTAAGTAATTCTTTTTGGTTTAATGCATTCGGTTTGGTCGTGATCTATGTAGATGTTGAATCCTACGATTGTAACGAGAGATTTTCCACATAATCAGGTGTCCCTAAAAAATTGAAGTACTGATGTTGCTTCGGATGTAAAGCGTTCAATAAAATATCCCCATCGAAAGGATTAAGCCGAGAAATGTTTCTTTGGTACAAAAATTGTGAAATTTCTAATTTCGTATAGGAGCAAATACAAAATTCAGTCTATGTTTTACATTGAAATATAAGCAAATCAATATTGCCTTTTTTTCTCTTTTAAGACATTTCTGTAGCGAAATACATGGTAAGAAATCTATGGAGTGTCTAATCTATATGAAATTACTATTATGACACAATATTTGGGCGTCTCAAAATCTCTTGTTGCACCTTTAATACCATGTAGCAGAACAATAGCCTTGTAAAAGACAATTAATTGACCAGCCAGGACTGTGAACCTGTGACTTTCAGCTGTAGGGGGACACTGAACTGTAAACTGTTATAGTACAGCACCGTGTAGTATAATACTTCAAAGGCATTTATATAGCACACTTATGGAAATGTATCACTGCAGCACTTTACACAAGCAGGCAAAAATGAAGAAGGAAAAAAAGAAAACATGATCATAAGTTAAATAGATGCGGCTTGAGAGCTTTCGTGAAGGTTGTAAATTTTGCTTGTTGTATTCATGTTAAAGGCACTATCAGTGATTCACCATGAAAGAGTCAAACTATTGTAATTTCCAGGAATAATTGCTGAAAAGTGAAGGATAAGTCTGGTCTGTAGAGTTCTCATAAGTTATTTCATCAAACTGAAAAAAAAAAAATCACAGGAAAGGGAAGAAAACAGCAGAGTTGAAATATAGTAATGACTAAATGTCCGATTTTGTCCTTAAAGAGACATGAGATTTCCAGAAAGAAGCGCCCACAATTTTTTTCAAACCCGGGTTTTTTGCATATTTGGAATGCTTTCCAATGTATTAAATCACACCTGAAGTGAATAAGCCGAATACGCCGTCTTTATATAATAATATGATGATTTAGTACTTTCTGTCGTGCACGACAGAAACTCAAATCACGGTGTTCTATGGGGATAATTACCTTAGGCAGGCAAGTTCAAAACAAGGTCTGCTGTTTTCTTTTGTACTTGTTTGTCCAATAAACCTTTGGAACATTCTTGTTAGGTGGTCTACAATCGATTCTGTGCAATTTGAGAGAAATTCGTATCCTAAAAAAATCTCCTCCTGTCACTTTAATAGGTTGCTTTTGGTCTTGCCACTTGCAGGGCTGTTAGGATACCTATACCTGTTATGGACATGCAAAAGTCTCATGTTTGATCATTTTTTTTCAATTTTCTGATTTAGCAAATCACTGATAGTGCTTTAAACATGGTAAAGATTTTCAATATGGTTCAAATATTCTTTCCAATAAGTGTTACTTTTTTATAACCGAACAGTCCCATAGGCTACAAAATATACTACAGCACTTAGCAGAGAAAATTCACAAAGTCCCACATGATACAATTGCGTCATCAACCAACCACACATATGGGCAGGAAATACCTGGCCGAGCCAGCCTCGTAGGTGTGTCGTGAAATAGCTGGTCATGGGAGTTGGGTGCCATACGCGGTCGTGGGAGTGGTGAGCCATAGGCGGTCGTGGGTGTGGCGTGCCATAGGTGACGGTGGGAGTGAATACCATAAGTGGTCATGGGATCAATGTGCCATAGGCAGTCATGGGAGTTCCTACCATAGGCCACAGGTGGTCTTGGGAGTGCATGCCATAGACGGCCATGGGAGCGACATACGTGGGGCTCCCAGATCAAACTCCACCAAATTTCCGACCATTCTCTTGCATTTCTCCCTATTATCAAGCTTATCGGTGATGAATGAGTGAGCATTACAAATCACCCATTAGGCCTATATCGCCATGTGAGTGCAGAAAGGTCATAAGTGCAATAGCTGCCAATTGTCAGAAATTAAACATTATGCCAAGTCTTTAGTCAGTGGCTCTTGAAATGGCTCTTCAGGTGACAGTCACCTGAAGAGCCATTTCAAGAGCCACTGACTCAAGGAAAGATTAATTAAGATTCATCCTAATAAACGGCAGCACTCAGATGTATCACATGGCAGCTATTGCACTTAGGACCTTCTTGCGCTCACAGGACAATATTAAAGAGGGATAGTCCGATTTAAGTATATCAAGTTTTCATCTTGATAGAATGGCCTTCGCCCAAAAACCCCATCTGTAAAGTTTGACGCCGATATTTCAATCTGTTTTGATGTGACAGCCAGAAACGTGATTTTGTGAGTCCCATAGAAGACTGTGTAGGGGGCAGGGGGGCAAGTTGCCCCCTCTGGCTCAAAAAAGTGGGACGATGGGTCAATATATGCATTTTCATCCCTCTTCTTTGAGGGATTTCAACCAATTTCAGCCTAAATTTGGGCAAAATTAAAGTGAATTTGTCATTTTTTCAAGCATGAGTTTTGTCAAATTCAGACTTCATTGGAGCAAATCACCTGCACGGCATACAAATTTTGCCCCCTCTGGCGGGACGACTTGGGAATTTTGCCTCCTCTGGATCGACTACCTCGGTACGCCACTGTCCCATAGATCTTAAAATTAGTTTTATAAAATGACTATTGTCACACAAAACGGTTCAGTGGATGTCAATTCTTCCGTTATTTGTCCCTGTGCAGGGAATTGTTTTGTCTCTATGGTCATTTGAGGAAGACTTTGATGCTTAGTGATGATGGCAACCAATGTTTAATTTTGGGGAAGAATTGGTATAAAATGTGGCAAGGATGGGGAACAATTTTGATATTCTGGAAAATAGACACCCTGAAAGACAAGCCTACGATTTCAAAATTTCAACATCGAAAACCATTGAGAAGATGTGTTCCTTATGACGTGTGGCTAGTATCCCTAAAGTAAGTTTCATCTGTGAAAAATTTTAAAGAAGCCGATTTCAACTGATTTTGGTAGGGTGGGTGTCGCAAGATTTACCAAAAAAAGTGAGTTTATCGTACGGGTGGGAACAATGTCAAGCCCCATTGATGCAATGGATGTTGACCTTTGGTGCCCCCTACATTGGGAACAAAGGATTTAGACAGTTCCAGAATATTCTTATTTTAATCCTATTAGCCTCATCAACCATTAGCAACATTTTTTATCCAAATCGGAGTAATTGTAAATTTGACCCCTGTAACACTGAAAATGACCATTTTGATTTGATTTTGCTGTTTTAAGCCTATACTCCAAAACTTTTCGGCCCAGATAGTACAAACTATACCTTTTGGAAGCCTTATGATTAAACTATTACTTGGTATACTTTGCAATATGATTGGATCAATTCAAAATTTACCCCTGTTTATTGAACCTTTGATTGCCGAAAAACAATTTCCCCCACCCCCCATATAACTCACTTTTTTTTGGGTAAATTTTGACTCCCTACCTACCACAATCATTTGAAATCAGCTCTTTAAAAATTTTTTCACATTTGCTTAAAATATGTTTACTTTTGGGTGACTATGGCAGGCATTATCCTATTACACATAACTATAGGATCCTTACTAAATCACGTAACCTCATTTTGAAATATTTGGATGTCCATGGCAGTTGGAGGCAATTCAATGGAAAATCACAGGTGTTGACATCCCTGCCATAATTTACTGCGGTTCTAGCATGTTTTTTTTGACACTATTAAAAAGCATTCAGACCAGATTCAGGCATTGTACTTTAGGTAGTAAGATATTGATATGGCTAGTGAAAGGTGGAATTAGCATGTTAACACATATAATAGCATGGTCTGTAAGCTGATGACTGCATGCTTTCAAGTTTTAAAAATGCTGCATTTAATTTCAGCATCCTAGGGAGGCTGTGAATTGAAGCTTAAAAGGAAAATCATATTATTATTTTTCCATTTTTAACAAAATGTAAACACCACATACAGTGTTTCAATTTGTGGAAGTGATTTCAGTCAAGATCCATTTCATTTTGTCATTAATATTTTTCATGCCATTGTTTCCCTTTTAATCCATCAGCAATTTATGTGTATAGTCTGTACTTATCATATGGTGTTAATAGGTTTTACATTATGCATAAAATTGAGGCAGAATTTACATGTCTAAATATAGTGGGTGGTTTTTTTATTGATGTAGCTACCAGCAGTTATCTATTGGATTCACTGCACTTTCAGTAGGCATGGTATTGAACTAAAAATAAAAAGGAAGTGTGCCGCTCTGTTCAGGGGAAAAGGGGACGTGCTTTTATCCATTGCGGATGATTTTGATCGATGTAATGTCAATGTTGTGATCAAATCTTGCAAAATCTTGCAAAGTCAGCCCATTTTGGAAAGTTTAGCCTTTCAGCCCCCGGGTCAGCCCCTCCGGTAATTTTGACGTTTTTCAATCCTGGATCCCCGCCCCTGGACATGATAGGCAAAACACTATATTTTGCTCTAACTTGTAATTTGTCTGACCCAATGTAGACAGAGTGTTTGTTGTGAACTGGGCTATGAATTAATCTCAAGGGATAATTTTTTTGATGAATACAGACTTGGAATACAGCCACAATCATGGCGATTATATCTTTGCATTAATAATGACGTCTGCATCATAGCAAAATGATAAGACAACAAATGTAGGCATGGGCCCTCCTACTTGTCATGAGGTATAACCGTTAACAGACATGTAGAAGGATATGTCATGTGATATGATTAAAGGGACAACTTCCCCATTCCTCAACCTTGACCCCACCACTTTTCCCATTAAACCTGAGATTTTGGTATTACAGTAATTTGAAGAACAATAACAACAATTCACACTCGCGTCTTGTACCTTTGGAAAACTTAATACCTATACGGATCTATAATACAAATGTTTTTTGTCTAAATCTAATCAAACAGTTCATAAATCTAACTTCTAGAAATGCACCCCTGCTTTGCTTTGTGCATGCAATCCTATGGGGAAAATTCATGAAGATATTACTTTTGGGGTAAAAACGATACCAATGCACATTCGGGTTGCGCTGAACGTGCGAAAATACACACAGGGATTGCTTTTCCACTGTGAGCTGAGGCCATGCAAAGGATAACAATGATCATTTCTCACTTACACATTGATTAACTTCATTAACTTCATATTTGGTCAGAAGAACCAATGATCCACGGGGTGTACATTGGTTGACCTCAAATGACCCTATATGACATTTGACCCAATTTTGTCCAAATAAATCAAACGCTTCTCCAAATATGTGTTTGGCATGTCAGTGGGCGTTAGCATGAGGGGGGGCAGAGTGAGCATCTTGCCCCCCCTCTTGCCCCCCCTGAAAAAATTAGAGATTTACATAGGCCATATACTTACTAACAAATTTACTATATGCTTGCCCCCCTGAAAATGTGTGTGGCCCCCCCTTTGCCCCCCCTGAAAAAAAAAGCTGGTACGCCATCTGCAGCCATGAAACTTGCACCAGTGGCCCAAGACTCACAGGGGTGTACACAGATTGACCTGCAATGACCCCCAATGTACCCTTTGACCCCATTTAGTCAAAAACTATGAAACACAATTTCTTCTGCAAATAAAGTGCTGTGATTACCAAAGTATGCCCCATTTACGAACATTTACGCAAGCATTTTTGGGATCGATGTATTTTTATGTCAGAAACAGATGTTTGTTATCACAGCAATGCCATGGGAGGATGAGATCAAAACCATGCTTGTATTTGATCAAGTGATTGTTGGTTTCAAATAAGCAATTCAGCAGAGTGTAGAGGCATGCTTCAATAAACTTAGTAAAGTGACATAGCAGTCGACATTTCAAGTTCATATTTTCAGTTGAGAGTGAGTATTAATTGTCACCTCAACCAAGTAAACAAACCTGTGCTTTCTTTGACTTTCATTAGTTTAAAAAATGTGGATGCAGGTATATCTTAATTAATCGTAATGTGAATGCTTAATTAACTTATCAATATTAATAACTACTCTTTGAAATAATCTCTGATTAGCTCATTACATGACATAACATGATATAACCTCTGAGTAACCAATCAAAATAAACCTTTTAAATATCTGTGCAAACCTTTTTAAAACTTTTTTCTTAAAATGTCTCTGATTGGCTAAACACATCATATAACCCAATGTACAACCAATAAAATCAGCCGGTAGACCTCAGCCCCCCGAGAACTACCTGCCGATTGGCTACAAATTTGGCTATATGACGTATTGAGCCAATCAGCAACATGGTATTAAGGATGGTGGAAGGGCTGCAGAGGATTAGTCTTAAATATTTTACAAACTCTATTTTAATTGGCTACTCAAATGGCTAGAACATGTAATTAACCAATCAGAAAAGCTGTAGGAAAGGCAGTATAGTGTTCATGGGGTTATCCAAGGTTACCACACAGTAAATAATCTCAAGTGAAAAGGCTGAAGTAGCTTGCGGCCCACACACACCTGAAACAAGTGACACAGAAATCGGAAACTGTCAGAAACCTCCTACCGATGAGGACTCTGGAGCATAAAATATTTGCAGTATTGGCATTTTCAGGCTATTTGCTATTTATCTTGTCTTTAAGAGTTGTTTACACTTGCCCGCGACTCATGTTGGTTCAGGATCATGTTCTCCTCCAAGCAGGATTTTGATGTTTTGTCCACAGCTAAGTGAGATAGACTACAGAAGATGAGTGAGTAGTTAGACATTCACCTCAGTGAGTTATTAGTTATTTACCACTAATACATTGGCAAATATGATTAGCGGAGGGAATATCAAGCAAAAAATGTCAAGAGTTTTTGTGTGTGTGTGTGCGTGCTCGTTTCTTTTAAGGCACTTGTGGGTAGATTCTTGAGGGAATGATTTTATTGATAAGATCCAAACTATAAGTTACCAAAAAGTAAAACCAAGGTGACAAGCGAGATTAAGGTGACTTGTAAGAAAAATGATAGAAGCGAGTACACTGAGAATATTAATTTGTCAAAAAAGTGTTTTATTTGACTAATTAATATTAGTCATGCAAATCAGTTGTTTTATCATTCATAATAATGTACTTCAGTGCTGGAAACACGTTGCTATGCTGGAAGATAACCTTTTCATATTTTAAACTAGTTTTCATAATTACAAAATATTTTCATTACCTCTAAATTTACACTTTAAAATGACAAATTAATGACTGATGAATTTTAATTTGTCAAATTGACTAATTAAAGATGACTTTAGACTCACCAAATGAATAGAATTAGTTTGTCAAGCACAAAAATGACGAATTTAAGTACACATTGGTCATTTGCTAATTAGCCTTTTGACGAATTTTGTAATTAAAAAGTCCTAATTTTCAAGTTGTAGAAATATTTGCAGTTATGAAATTTAATCCGAAAATCTTTAAAAAAAACATTCTTTTTAATTCAAACCACTTTTAGCACTATTTTTGTGCTAAAAATAAAAAAAAAATTGCATGACTAATATTTAATTAGTCAAATAAGACACTTTTTGACTAATTAAAATTAAAGGCACTATCAGTGATTTTGCTAAATCAGCAAATC
Source organism: Ophioderma brevispina (assembly GCA_023653785.1). NCBI lineage: Eukaryota > Metazoa > Echinodermata > Ophiuroidea > Amphilepidida > Ophiodermatidae > Ophioderma > Ophioderma brevispina. The sequence goes on along the minus strand of JAMKCH010020437.1, from coordinate 11,585 downwards.
GAAAAAATCATAAAAATCAGATTTTTGCATACAAGTACAGGTATCCTAACATACCCTGCAAATGATAAGACCAGAAGCAACCTAATTATGACAGAATCGGAGATTATAGTCATTACTGTCCTAATGGACACTTCCTACCCACAATCGTATGAAAATGGAGAATCGTATCTTTTGAACACTGCGTTTTCTTCCTTTTCTGTTCTGTCAATTCTGTGCCGGGAAAATGTAACTAAGAGAATTCTAACAGACTTATTGCTTCACTTGGAAGCTATTCCCCTGCAAATTTCAATATTTTTTCAATCACTGATAGTGGTCTTTAATTCTCATGTGGACACAACGAGCTTGAATAAATAAGAGCGCGTACGTTGGCAGGGTTTTGCCATTTTGTTTACAAACTAACCTAAACCTCATCTCGAAATCGGCACAATAGAAAACGTCACAAAGTGATTCCAAGTGACTATTAATTGTCTCGCCTGAACTTTGTTCGGCAGAGACTTAGTAATCACTTTTCTGTCTGTCTTGTCTGTCTGTCTGTTCTGTCTGTCTGTCTTCCTGGCTGTCTTTCCGTCCGTCCGTTCCGTCCGTTGTCCCCTGTCCGGGTCATGCTGTCTGTTCTGCCTGACGTCCGTGTTCACGGCTTGTGTATACATTTATCTGGGTTCCGTAAGGGCATGATGATGTAACTTGGTGTAAGAAGCGGGGTCCAACGAGTCTCGACCTAATTAGATTGGGCGTAAAATATGCTAATTAATGTATCGAATTTGCATAATTACGAAAATTTTCCCGCAGGCTTGTGTACAAGTTTCTGGCGTTCCGTAAGGCGTATGACGATGTAATTTGGTGGAAGGGATCGGCGTAGAGTTCCTCTCGAACTGAAATTAGAATTTCGGGGCTATTTCGGGTAAATTAAGTAGGTGCACAATGGGAGCTACATTAATATTCAAAAAACATCGTAATTGCTTATAATTTTGAAACGGTACATTGTATACGGAAAATTTCCGCCTTCACTGCATGAAGCCTACAGTTGCGCATCTTTTTTGCGCAATTTTGAAGAGCGTGTGTGATTACAAGCGGCTTAGGTATGTCAAATGAGCTAATTAAATATCATAATTACTGTGTACTCTGAACCGTACATCGGATAGCAAAATTTCCGTCGCTGCATGAAAAATAAATACTATGCCATGCATCTTTTTGGTTTGGGTGAATCCTAATTGGGTCAAATTTCATGTGGGCCGATAAAGTGGCATTTTTGATACAATTGATCTAATTAATATGGCATATTGCTGTATCACTGAATGGTACATTGATATGCAAAATTCCTTCGCTAAGAGACTTTATGCCGTACATCTTTTTCATGAATCAACAATTGGCGGTCAAGTGCAAGTGGATCAATTAAGGGGCCTTGTGATGCATTGATCTAATTAAATATGCCGTACATTGGCTGTATCGCATATGGGACATTGGATTATGCCAATCCTTCGCTACATGAGACTACTATATGTTATCTTTTGTGTGAATAATAATGTGGTCAAAATGCATGTGGGCCACTTAAAGGGGGCAATTCTTGATTATTTTAAAATTGCAACTCAGCTAATTCTGTCCATTGTCAACCAATTTTCCTCAGGTGTCATGGTCATGTGAAGTACACCTTCAAAAAGAATTTGATTCAGGATTTGTTGACCCCTTACAAAAATTAGGTCAGCATGTGTTTATTTGGCAGTAAATAGCGTGGTGTGATTGTGGTTGGTGTAACCAACAGTTGTACAAAACCAGAAGACTTATCAAAAGGGGGGGGAGTACACCCAGAAGTATTAACATAAATCAATATCTATAGCTAGATCAGTGCCGATTTTTTCAATTGAATGGTTTTTTCTTTCTACTTCTTGGTCATCCTTTTGGGTTGCCAGCCTTTTACATTCTTGGAAAATGTGAAAATACGCAAAATTGTTCATTTCCGCCACTTTCTGGACCCCGTAGGCGACTCAAATTTAAAATGTGGTCCACACTGATTTTTGCAAAAATAGTGTTTGCCAAATTGAATAAATTTTTCAATATTTTTACTAAATTTAGTGAAATAAGGGTTTTTTTGCATGACTTTTCTGATTATTATTACAACAATGGAAATGTTTGTGGCCCTGGGGGTGGTTGGCAATGAAAGAAAGGCAGAAATAGAGAATACTGTAAATGCAACCCGGGGGTGCTACTCCTAACCATCTCTTGGGTATGATTATGTTGGGGACATTTCAAGATTATATCTCCCAAACGGAGATGTTGTGACCTCTATGGTGTATCAAATGAAGAGTGAGAAGTATATAATACTATAAATGCAACCCCAGGGTGCTACCCTAAACATCTCTTACTTGTGCGCATGTGGGGACTTTTCAAGATTATATTTCACACAATGAAAAGGTTGTGACCCCTAGGGTTGGTGTCAAATGAAAGTGAGAGGTATAGATACTATCAAATGCAAACCCGGGGGTGATACTTCTAAACATCTAGTATGCTCTTGTTGTCTAGGACATCTGCATTATTAATACTCCACATGGAAATGTAGTGACCCCTGGTGTGGTTGTCAAATGAAAGAGCAGGAAGTAAAGAATTACTATAAATGCAAAACAGGGTGCTACCCTAAACTCTCCTGACTATTGGGGGCCCCCCCGCGTGGGGGGGTTTCAACTTTCAAGATGAATATCTCCCCAATGGACAAAATGTTGTGACCCCTAGGGTGGTGTCAACTGATATAGTGGGAAGTAAAAATAATACAAAATTGGAGTTATTGGTTGCACAACTTTTTTGGGACACCCTGGACGCGCACAGTTGCACTCTGGTGTGCTGGCTTTTTGTCTTACAGTGAAGCGCGAAAGCAGGCGAGACTTGTGGTTCGAGAACCGCCTTGTTTTTATAAAAATGTACTTATTTGTTCACAGGAAATCGTGTTATGTAATAATATATATTTTTATTACATTTCAATAAGTAAATCCTCATATTACCAGGTTTTCCTCGAAATGAATGAAGCGGACAACAAGCCTACCTAAATCAAATAAGATTCATTCAGGAAAGTGTTGCCAATTTGGTGCCCCATGAAGCCAGTTTTTGGACACCAAAATAGAAACATTTTCTGACTGAATTTGCTGAATTCCTTGGATTTTTTGCTTTGTGGTCATACTTCAGTTATGTAACAAAACAACAAGGGTCTGAAACACGCTAAAACTTACAGACTTGTTTTAGTTAATCTTATCAAGCCCCCCGCCAAATCCTCGTGGACGCACGTTTTCTGTTACCGTGCACTTCGGAAGGGGATTTTAGTGTACGATTGCTGGTAATGTTTTAGCAACGGCACGTTGAAATTAAGATGGCCGATGACCTGGCACGCAGAAGAAAGCAAGCGTAAGGCTTCGATCAAAATTCCACCTTTTGCGCAATTTTCCGACCTAACAGCCTCGCCTATTTTTTGTTTCAATGATATTCCCCTACCTTTCTGTATGGTTAGTTTCACGTAAATGGTATTTGAACCACCCACTGATATCCAGTGGTCACAACGCCGGCTTTCATAAAATCAGATCGGATGCAGACGATGTAAATGTGCCGCATGGCTCGCTGAGTTCGTCTTCATTTTTTCTCGCTGAGGGCAGGGGCGCTCTAATTATTCAGCTTCGTTGGTAAGGGACTCTATTGGGTCTGGTAATTCACAAGGGAGTAGTAACCCAAAGGGTAAGTCCTTCATGAGTGGACCTTTCTACTTTCACATACTCTGAAAATGTGGTGTTTGGCCCTGAACATGTTTGCTAGCTCATTTTTGAATATTTGACCGATTTTTGGATTTAGAAACCAAAGACAATTTTTTTCCTTCATTTCCGAGATCTTAACACTTAACCTGGACTTTGGGCCACTAAGTAGATTCGCCGCTTCAGCTATTCCCTTGTTGTAGCGCAGTGAAGTTGAATCAATTCTCAAAGCTAGCAAGAAAATGCAATTTTGACCGGAGCTGCTCTAGCTTTCTAGCCCTATGTCCCTCTCGGCTCAAGGCCCATTTTTCAATGAAACTGCAACCCCGATATCAGCTGTCTGCACAGCACTTTGTGCCAATGGGAGGTCAGTAATTTGCCAAGCTTTATTGCTAAACTCCTTGGTGTGAGGCCCAGGGAAGTGCCTAGGCCCGGATCCCGTTGGGGTTAAAATAATCCTTATGAAATTAATCTTTCCTTGACCATGTCTTCCAATTAATTTTCTTCTTGTGACTATCCTGTATGCACAAATATCATACATATATGTCTGATGTAATATCATATAATACAAATTAATCGTGTTTTTTGAATTGGTGATCATTTTTATCCCCCTGGCTTGAAAAGCGCAGGGGGATATTTTGCGTTAGCTACACGCATGTCCATGTGCCAGTTTGGTTATATTTTCATTTTTTCACCGTTTTGTTTGAGTCCAATCCCGATTTAAAACCAGACTTGGGGTTCAGGTGCAATAGGGTTTTTGCATATTAGATGTCTCGAGGTCATGACCAAGATCAAGTCATCTGAGGGTCATGTTCCAGACTGTCTCTTCGCCAGGGGGATGAACGCAGTTTACTTGGTTGTATTTTTTGAAAAAGTGATTGACCCGTCTTTGTGCACAAACCCGTGATGGATGTGGGATTTTTCCATGCCCATCCTTAGAAATTTTCTTCTCACTCATTACATTTATCTTTATTAATATGTTTGAAAGGAAAAAGTCCATCCTGGGAGGATTAAACTGTTTAAAATTAAACGGGTTTAAGTAGACTCGCTGACTAATACAGCGTATATTTTCCTACCGGGGATGCAACATTAAAGGAACAACTCAGTGTGCTAAGAATACCTTATACAATATATGGCGAAAATATAATTTTGAACACACAAATCAATTGATTTACTGAAACGGCATAACACGTCATAGAATACATGTTATAAAATTGTAAAGGGCGGTGAAAGGTGTATGATGCTACTGTCCTGGCCGTATCCCATACGTTTTAACCCTAGTTGTAGAATTTAAAGAGTTGGCATCATCACAGACCCAGATGTTTTCCTTAATTTATTTTGATGGTTAACGTATCCTTTTTTTCCATGAAACCCCTCGATATGTGTTCAAATAATTATTTGATTAGCATGTATTGTTACTATTCATCTTTAAGGTTTAATAGTTCCTGTTATAAGCTAAGTAGCACACATCTGTGTGAAGACAATGCACTACATTCATTTACATTTGTAGTGTTTTCGTTAAATCTGTGGTGTTTCTAATGAGAAATGCCAAAAAATTTAACAAAATATAACAATAGATACTTTTCAATGGGGGGGGGGGGGTCTTGTTATGGACATTATGTCTGTCCGAGCTCTTTGGGTCAAGTTAACCCAATTCAAATGCATCACTTTCAATTACAAACCAAACTTGGGTAACAATGTCATTGGTTGAGATGAAAGGTCTTACAGGTCAAAATGGGTCCCTTTTTTGGTTAAAAAAAATTTTCCCCATTTGTGATTTGCGAACCAGCTTGTTTACTCCAGAAATTTAACACAATTTCTGGAAATTCTAGGGCAATATAAATTGAGTTATGATTTATGTGAGAGCCACACATGGTCTATAGTGGAAAGCAACAGACTCTGTGATTATGTAAGACTGTTAAAATTGTATTTTCAAGCCCCACATTGCCAACATGATTTTGTCCCTAGGCAAGATACTAATCTCAATCCCCTGTTGACCCAAGTGAAATGTGGGGACTGGTCTTGGAGAAATATTACAATTACTGCTGATTAGCTTGTGCGCTTGTAAGGCCCTGTTTTGACCCTGTACACACTATCAAAAATGGGCTTTTTTATCGGACGATACCAAGAATATATTGCACTCGCTAGACAAATATTGTACTCGTCTAAACCTCGTACAATATTTTTCTGCTTGTGCATATATTCTTTAGTGATACTCAATAGCATTCATATTATATACATCTTCGTCGATATAAGCAATTTTTTTGCAGTGTCTACGGGGTCTTTGAGCAGCCTGCCTTGATATGATGAAGTGAAATGAGTGTGATGATTTCCTGAAGTTGGCGGTATAATAATTGGTCAACCGCGCTTTGACCTGGTTTTACCGGGATTAAGCACCATAATAAACTGTTTATTATTATAATTATTATGTATAGTTAGCTGTTTTGCACTCATGATCAACCTCGTCCCCTGTATAAAAAAATCTGTGCAAAATTTGCTGACATTCAGCATGTGTATTAGTAGGGGTATGAATGACCGGTAGTCGTAATTGACCAAATACAGATTGATAGTCCGGTTTTGGTTGATGATCATATTTGGTGCAGGCCAGTTTTCACTATATTACATAAGCTCATCCTACCAAGGACCAGTTATGGGTTGTACTTGTACTACATTGACACGAACATGAACCTTGTGTGATCTGGGTCTCATATTTCATATCCAAAAACAGGGGTTGTTTTTTAAATACATTGGTGATGAAAGCTACTGAACTGTGCCCAGGAATTGAGCCATTTTTCTAAGCTCATAGTGGTTTTAGATTTGGAGTGCTTTGAGCAGTAGTGATGAATGATGAGTATGGAATGTTGGCGCTATTCATGACTATTTGTCCTTTCTCTATTGTCATATCTGCATTTTCTTTGTATTGTGAATTTTTGTTGCCAATTAATGAACTCAGTTTTTCTGGCTGCATAATTTATTACAGAATTGCATAAACCATGGATATAAAATCCAGATGAAGGGATTATAACCCCAGGGTACCCTGATGATACAATCGCTGATTGGCTCAGAGCCAATGAGTACCCATTAAATAGTGGCTTCTATATCTCAAGTAAACATATCCATCTTTACAGTATATTCTGATTTGCTCATTAACCTGATATTACCTTTCAATCACCAATCAGATAATGTTATATGATTGATAGACAGGTTGCATAGCCAGACCGTTGGTTCCGAGGGGGCAAGTTTCCTGGTAGGTGCAACAAAATGTCCGATCACAGGCAAAATAATCCGTTCGCAGGACAAAAGAGTCCGAAAAAAGTTTGATTTAACATAAATGCCAGTATTTATCTTATTTCTCCTCGACAGATTTTTCAGGGGGGCATTCTTCCCCCTGTGCCACTTGGCTACGCCACTGGCCGCTAGTCCTAGATACAGGTATACTTTGTTCACACCAAATAGCAAAAATGTATTCGTGCTTTTGTCTAACTGGCCGTGAAAGTAATTCCATTTTACACCACCCACGCTTTTCTAGCCACAAGCGGGCGCCGCGCATACATCACACACTGCGTCCCCTCGGTAAAGTGTTGTTTACAGTTGCGGCAGCGCTCTTCTATATCAATTCGTGGTGTGAAGAGTCTTGGCCAATTTGGTGATGAACAAAGGGTAGTACCCATGGAGTAATAAATGTATTATATTACCTCATGGCTCTACAACCATTTTAATTGGGTTTATAGCGATTATTGATATATTAGCCAATCAGAGACCCGATAAGAAAAGAATTAAATTGCCTACAGAAGGTTTCTTTTGATTGGTTATTCAGGGTAAAATCCTGCTAGAAAATGTAATGAACCAATTAGAGATGCCGTAAGAACGTAGCGGTAGCCCTCAGGCTTAATGCGTGCTTGGACTCATCCTGGGTTTAATTGTGTCTAGTCCAGTTTAGGCTGTATATGTGTAAAGCATCTCATTCCATTTGAGTATCCATTAACCTGTTAAAAACACTATTGGAAACGGGAACGTAAAAAATTCCATGTTAAACAAAGCAACAAACAAAATGCACATGTCAACAAAAATTTATACAAAGTCACATTGATTAACGCTAACTATAGGTGCAGTTAAGGAATGGTTCCATAGGTAGTTGTAAAGATACTAATAGGTCTAAAATCATTCTTGTCATCATTAGGTGGTCATAATTAAACCATGAAAACGCAATAGTAGGCATCTTGTCTTACATTTCCTCCCAGAGGTTTCAGATCTTGGATACAACAAAAATCACAAATACAGGATTTTTCATATTTTCCTTTTTGAATTTTTTCTGAACAAACCATACATCCTAATTTCATTTTCTTTGCACATTATGAAAGCAGGTGTAATCTTACTAAATTTCCTTGCTGCAGCTATCATGGAAATACCTATCACTCAATATATGGGAATTTTTCCCCCAACAAAAATCATGATGTTAACACATTTTGGCAAAAAAAAAAAAGGCCATATTTGAGGTATGGCTATTCCATGAGACCCGCAGCAAGAAATTCATTGAGTACCCCTGCTTCATAATCGGCAGAGAAAATGCTAAACCTCAAAAATGTAAAAACGAGATCATATTTTTGGTTTGAATTTTTTTGATGTGACCACATATTGTGAAATATGATATTTAGACCTATTTAGTACTTCCTTTAGATACCCATGGGACCCACCTTAGTTTCCATAGCCTCCCTTGGCTTGCTAAATAATGTAAAGCATTTGTACAATGAGGGGTTCAAATCTTCCCGATTTTATAATCCCTGACTCCCCCCTACTCTATAATTATTTATAGATATATTTTATAATGTAATTCGTGTATCTGGTTCTGCTTTAAAACTATTTTGGTGATTATTCCATAAATGTTATAAAAATTGTACACAATCCCTATTTATAACTGACATCATAAATTTCAACACTTAGCCTCTTACATTATTACCATTTTTTCCACTTAAAACCATTATTTTATTACATGCTAATACAAGGTCAGTGAAGTAAGGCCGAATACAAAAAAGTGATTAATGTTTCTCTTACTTTCTTTATGTATGACAATCGGCTTTGTTTTATTGTTATTATTACCATTATAATTTCTATATTCGGTATTTCTTCAGATTTCCTTATTCTTGTGGAGTTGGTTCCTTGTAAAAGTAAATTGGAGTTGGGTTTATACCTATTCGCTGTATTGGAGGAAAGCACCCACCCATGGCCAATTATGACAAACGATATTTTTCAAAACTACAATACACCAAGCAACATTTTTTTTAATACCCTGAAAGGCACTTCAAGTAATTAGCTTTTCTTTAGCACTTTAAAATTTCTTTCCTTACATGCTCCATGAGCGTGAGTTGGGGCGCTAATGTAAATGATTGACCATCTTCTATTTCTGCCTTATCTCATGCCTAATTACAAGACCGTCATTTATATTTTCTATTTCAAACTGTGAGGGTCTTGCGCCTTTGGAGTGAATAAATGGTTCAAGGTAAATATTCATTTGTTAGTATGCCCAGGACTCATCCATTTGTGGCACGCTCCTTCTCTACAACTACTTTGTTGAAGACAAAAGGTGCACTGTGGCAAAATGATCAGTTTTAAGATGGCCAACTGCCCATGCAGAAAGGTACAATAAGCTATTAAATGCCAGAGTGGGATTTATACCATCCACATGCATTGCACTGTATGTATGGCAGGATTCCTCACTTAGGTTTTTAAACTGGCCCCCATGATTTCCAACTGTTCAGAATCATCTGGTCAAGTGGAATATTTTTTGTGGTCCCCGAAACCGAGACCACCTTCCAATGTTTGTAGTTCCTATTAATCAGGCAGGACTTACCAGTTTCCCATTATGGTGCGTAAGTTTCTTGATTTCTAATTGTGGTTCCTTTAGGGAACTTTGGAGGTATCAACATTTTCCTTATTTTAATGTTCACAAGTTGGTTTTCTGATTTCTGTCAGACAATAGAACAAATGACAGTATAAATAACCATATCGGGAATTTGGTTCCCCACAATACGCACTATTTTGAATGCTTCATTTTAGCAGAATATTTGTCTAAAATTTGCTTTTGAGGTTTGGAAACTTATTTTTTTGCCTGCATTGGCTTAGAATATGGGGTCCAAGTGAACCTCAATTTGTTATCAATCATATTTCAGTGTGTCCGTAAAATTTCTGTCTGTCCTATGAGGCAACATTTCTACAAGTGGGAACCCTGATGTATGGTGTATATGCAGTTGGCACAAAAAGTTCTTGTCATGTTTTCGATCAGTATTGCCCAAAGGCTATGATTTTTTTAAGTTTTCAAATATACCAATATTGTTGCCTATATCTTGCTCTTAGTTGGCACTAGCACCTGCACACTCTAAAACATGTTTTAGAAAGTGAAGGCAAGTGGGTTTAGGTGTTTTAATGTTTAGCATTACCACTTTGTATAGCAATTAACCCTTTGTGTTTAGAAATTTAAACACATGGTGGTTTGAAATTAAACATTCGGTATTTAGAAATTAAGCAGTTGGTGTTTAGTATTTGACATGTTTAGATATTAAAACGCTTCTAAACGTTTTAACATGTTAATCTCTAAAAATGTCAAAATTATCTAAACACCAAATGTTTAATTTCTAAACACCCAAATGTTTAATTTCTAAAACACCATGTGTTTAATTTCTAAAACAAAGTGTTAATGCTAAAAATTAACCCTCTAAACACACCGTTGCTTCACTTGCTAAACACTGTTTTTACAACGTGGATGGGCTTGTAAAAAAAGCACAAAAAAAATGCTGAGATAGAATGCCCAAAAGCCACTAAAAACCCTCAAACAAAAAGCTCCAAAAGTTGCACTTTATGATATTTTCAGTGGCTCATGCTGTGTGGTGAAAACACAAGAAACTTGTGTGTATTGATTTTACACAAGGAGGTGACTGAGTGAGTAAGCCTACTAAAGTATACAGTAGACCATAATCAATATTTTAAGTGTCACAGAAGACTGGCAATGAGACTTGATCTTTTTGAGGCAAAATCGTCCTTTAAGACCAAATATTTCTCATAAAATTACAAGTTGCTTTAAGAGCAACAGGAACATCAGAATTCACAAAAAAAAAAAACAGCCATTACCCAAATCCAAACCCAACCAAACAAAGGAACCAAAAACTCTCAGTGAAGGCCCATAAATGTGGGTATGTGTGCATGATGGTTGAATGGTCAAGTGATCTCCATGACCATACTCATATGGTGTAGTACCAAACTGCATTGCAAGTGTGGGATTGCCTTCACAGACTGTTATTCAAGGCAAAGGGTGTTGTGTCATTGGAGAACCCAAATCTCTATTACTTCACCAATACGGGGCTGTATGATACTAGTACCTGTAGTCATGTATGCTGGACGACTTGGAGAGTATGTTATGGTAGAAACTGTATCCCCAGGTACCAAAGTGGTGCATGGTATGTCCATACATAAATGATTGTCCTGGATTGATTATTGGTATCCGGAAGGATTGTGTGTTCTGATAGGATTAGAGAGAAGTGGTTCCACTACTGGCATGACTAAGCAGTGTGTGATTGACAAAGGTATGCCTTAGTTTTGCTGGAATGATTGACATATTATGGGGAAACAGTGGTATTTGTGGATTAAATTCTGAGAATATGGTCTAATGACTGAGCCAGTGTGGGAGCTTGGGATGGTTGATATTTCAGGTTGACCAAACAGCGTCCATGTTGGGTCTATAACCTATAATCGGGGTGGTGTTCGGTATCCGTGAGGTGGTATACGAGCTTGTGACTCTAGAGTCACGACAGTGGTCATTGGACGTGTGATATATATAAGGAGTCTAACTAAGGTAGTGTTAATCTATAG